>JAOUZG010016694.1:4417598-4458237 GCA_026289955.1 Argiope argentata | reverse complement strand
TATTAGTTCAAATTTTCAATCGTTAATAAAATACTTTCTATTCCTCCAATCAAATTCAAAGTATTTTTTTAACCCCTTAACTGGTTTATTTTCCTTGCTATCTAATAAGATGACACCTTCTATTTTGGGAATATTTTCTTATTTTGATTCAAATGGAAATCCATGGAATACTTGGCTTATCTACGTATTCGAAGTCATTTTACTATAGAATTATAATTGTTATGAATGATTTATTTTTTGTTTATAACTATCAAAATTCGATAAATTGATGGCCGTACAGCGTACGGGAAACCGGTTAAGGGGTTAAACTTGTAGTGGATGACAGTTGATGTTAATATAGTTTTTTTTGGATAATAATTCATTAATTTCTTAGTAATTAGTTTAAAAGTATTTTTCTCGCTTTTATAGTCGTTGCAATTGTTAGGTCAGGATAGCCAACTTAGTAGGGCGTTGGATTCACATCCTTTCTGTTGCGAGTTCGAATCTAGTCACAAAAGTTCTCCATGTCGAGAGTTATACCATTGGGGGTACTAAGTCAAAGGTGATCGTTATTCGGGTGCTCAGGGGTCCATACCCCTATAAGCTACTGCACCCTTCCTTCCAATGTAAAGCGGAACACGAGAACAACAACTGTAATTATTTAATTAAAAGTAACTAAAATAAAATCTTTCCTAACTTCCTAAATTTTTCCTAACATACAAAGGAATTGATTTTAAAAAAATTATTTTTATGTTATTTGTTTATATGATGAAAACAATTAGTTAAACGTGCATTCGTCTTTTGAATTCAACGCATTTATATTTCTTTTTGTATTGTGTGAAAAGGAATTAAAACGGTGTTTAAATGGAATACTGAGCGTAAAAATAATTATAAAAAAAGGATAAAAGTAAAATTTAAACATGATTTTTTTAATGTATAATTCACTGTTAACCAAATAAATATATGTGTTTAAAAGATTTTTTTTATAATGTTTATTGAATAACTTAAGTAACAAATTTTTGTAACGAAAGATCTCGGATGTTGTCACTTCATTGAATATTCCTTGTCTATACATCAAATCTGATAAATTAACGTTTCTTGTTTTATTTTGTGAATTGAAAAGCTTTTCTAATAGTTTAAGCTGAGAAAGATTCTTTAGGAGAAAAAATGATGGCAAAGATAAATTAAAAGTGAAACTAAATAAATGTTCATGTTTTATTTGTAGAGATCTGTAGAAATTTATATTTTAATGAATTTAGAAAAACCTTAATGAGTGTATTTAAATAAGATTATAAATTTATATCTATTTAGGAAGAAAATTTTATTTAGATGTTCGTATTTAAATTGATGTCATCTTTTTTTAATTCAAATAGAATTAAACATTCGCAGTAGGAAATTTCATTGTAATAAGAAAATTGATCTAATGAAAAACAAGGTGTTGATTAAAATTAGGTATAAAATTCATCATTGGGCTTAATAAAAGTATTTTCAATAAACTAGTGTGATATTTTTGTTGATATTTATTAAAAAGCAATGAGAATATAAACTTACAATATATGTGGAATTGGCCCATTTTTGCATTCATTTGTTACTATTTATTTTAATTTTCTTTAGTAATGATCGAATGATTTTCTATTATTGTTAATTAAGTACAAGCAAATTTATTATATCTTTTTAAAAAAGACAGGAGAAATTGCTTTAAGAAGGATCAATATAATTTATTACAAATCTTAAAAAGAACTAAAAATAATAATATCTAAAAAAATTTCGACACCGATGCAATAAAAGAAACTGTAACTGCACTTCTAAAAGTTATATTTTGATATAAATATGGCTTTTTCCAATAAAAAGCAAAATTTTGTAGGAAATGATATATCAAAAGGTAAGAGTTCAAGATTTAAATATTTGCTTATTGAGTTTTAAATTATCTAAAGTGATTGCTAAATCAATAAGCTTAAACAATCGAGATTCTATCGCAAATATGATTTTTACATTCGTTTTTTCCACTGAAAATGCTGTTTTCAGTTGTGCAAAAAAATTCCTAGCAAAGAATATTCAAATAAAAAATAATTTTTAGAAGTTCAGTTTGCATATTTTAAATATTATGTATTTTCAGGCTTGTATGAAATGAATTTCTTTAAAAATAAAATTTAAAAAAATTCAGTATATTCAGAGAAAAAAAATTACTCCTAAGAACTTGCCATTTTAGATATATCGATCATAGTTTTTAATAAACAAATAATATAATAAAAATTAAGTCAATTCTTACTAAAGTCAACAAATATTATTTTTATTTGTTTTATTTTTGTCACTTTTTATTAAATAATGACAATCGTTGTTATTGTTCTCGCGTTCCGCTTTACAACGGTAGGAGGATTGCTGTAACTTCTGAGGGTAAGGATATCAGAGCACCCGATGGCAGAATTCTGATTTCTAGCTCACACACGTCACAAACCTTTCTTACGGAGCGAACTTCCTTCATACATTTTATTCATTAATCCGCAGGTCGTAATTTAGATTTGGAGCAGAGAACGATCACCTCTGACCCAGTACCCCCGTGGTATTACTCTCGACATGGAAGACTTTGTGACCACTACAGATTTAGCGTCCACAACAAACACTTAATCTTCGGCTGGCGGACTCGCAGTCCAACGGATGCCAATCCAACGCCCTACCAACCAGGCTATCATGGCCGCATAATTAAACTTACTATAAATAATTGATCAAAAAATTATACTAGCATTGAATTTTAAACGTCAATTGAGGCAACGCAAAATGAATGAATTTTCTACGCCAGTTGGAACAACGCAATACAAATTAGAAATTTTAAATTTTCTTTATTCTGTATTATTTTAATACGAAAGTACTACAAAATGAATAAAAAATCGATTAATTAATAATTTTTAATACATCAAACATTAAGAAAATGAACAGAATCGTTTGAAATAATCAGCCGAAAACATGTTAAGCCTAATCTCATTGGTGTGGGGGGAAAATAAACTGAATTCGTTACTTATTTGGTGGTGGGTAAAAACAGCTTTTTTGCGAGAAAGTTAGTTTTTAATTAATAAAAAAATTAATGAATTAATATTTGAAAATACTGTATTAACATAAAATGTCATCCACTACAAGCTTAAAAAAATTACTTGTACTTGAATGAGGGAATAAAATGTTATTTAATAATGATTGAAAATTTGAACAATATATATATATATATATATATATATATATATATAGATACATAAAGGGAGAGAGTGAGTTAATTGAAAGAATTGAAATTGAAAGAAGTGACACAGTTTTAATATTTCGTATATGACCTTTCTATTTGGGGTTCTAAATGTTGTTTATTTGTAATACATATTCGAAGATTCATAAATGATCGTTGTTTTTATTGTCTAATTGTTGTTTACTTGTAGTCCAGGTTTAAAAAGACTTGGGGGGGGGAGAGAGAATTTGGAATAGTATTTTATGATACTCTTTTTGAATAGAAATGCATCAGATATTGGAAATTATTCTTCCAAATTTGAATCAAAGTCAACAGAAAGCATATAATTATCAACTTAAATTCCAAAACTAGCTGATTTCAGCTTTTTGTTATATTCAGGCAATGTCCTGAATATATTCCTTTACCTTAATATATTTATCAAGTTTAAGGACTCATTAGATTCTCTGCTCTTGAACTTAATTCTCGATTTAAACCCTTGAACTTAAGACTAGAGACACTCTCAACAGTCATTTGTGACGAGCCTTCGCGTTAAATGAATTAGAAAAGAGTTTCTTAAACTGTGAATCGCGACTCCAAGAGGAGATGTAATATAAATTTGGAAGCTCAAATGTAGAGTAAAATTGCGATTGCGAAAAATTTCACAGAACTGTGGTATTTGAGATTCTTTAACGTATTTGAATAAAAGTGGTGGGAAATTCAGCTCAAAAGTGTTTATTGAATTTAGTGAATCTCTATTTTAAATTACTATTTTGTAATCTCTCCTTAATTTATATTTAACTTTCATAACTATTTTCTGATATCACTTAACATTAAAATTTTTTTAATCAAAAAGGGAAAATTTTAACATTCTATTAGAAATTCTACTCAATTTCGCATTTTCTTATTTTATTCATAGGAATAACCAAATGATTCAAACAATTTTACGATTTTGAATTTACATTTCAAATTTTCATAACCTTTTCGTCTATCTTGCATTATTTTAACAAAATACATTAATACCTTTCTAACTAATTGGCTACAAATGTATAAAATTTATTATATTATAATAAAACTATTTCACCTATAAGAATTATGGCAGATTATTGACAAAGACTGGTCTTCAGTTTTAAAGAATCATTTGTTCAAGACCCGATTCCGTTAAATATCCATCCAGCATGTAGTTATAAGATAAGTAATTTATGAGATATAGTAATTTTTCAGGATCACATTTATGTACTGCCTAAAACTAAAAAAGTCAGCATCATGATTATAGATTATCAGAATATTTTAAATTCTTTTCTTGAGCTTTAAAATTTGTTAGAAATTTAGTTAATCAATCACTCGTGTTGTTTCAATTTCAGTTTCAAACCCAAAAGTCCTTAAAATTTGCATACAAATTTTAAAAGCTCTTTCAATTATTAAGTGCAATGTTTCGATAATATTAAAATAATATTCTTATTGAATAACTAAACAATACTTCTAGAAGAATTATAAATATAAGTGACACGTGGGAAAAGATTTTTTTTAGTAAAACTAAAAATTTGATAAAGAAATCTTTAGATTCATTAATCGATAGTTTCATTTTGCGCAGTTATCGCGTGTTTTGTCCAATAATTGCTTTTCTTATTCTTACGTACATCTTCATTTGCCAATACTTTTTCTCTGATTAAAGTGAAAAAATCGTTTGTCGATCAATTTTTAAAAAAAAGAAGCGTTAAATTTGTAGTTACAAAATTTCTACATTTTCTTTAGACAGCGTTAGTTTACATTGATAAAGCTTTGTAAATAGATTATTTTTAAATTTTATTTTTTCCATCGATATCCTCATACTGGATGTATGCAACGATTTTTTTCAAAAGTTTTAGTCACACTTCTTGTAAATAGTAAGTGAAAAAGGTTTTTGTTTGATAAAAAATTCAAGATTGAACATTTGTACAATAGTTAGAAATAGTAATTTCACTTTTTAAAATTTTCTGAACTTAAATCAAATGTATACTAATGAAAATTGGGATTCTCTCTTTTAAAGAAATACAGCGTATTTATTAGCAAAGGTTTTATTCTTCTGGAAAAAATATTCCTTTACTACTATTTCGTAATTTTTCGGTAAGTAAACTGCCTACAGCTTTTTCCCTTGTATTGCAATGATTTATGAAAGACAACCTTGCTTCAACGTCACTGTAATGATTTTTTTTAATTTAGGGGGGGATAGTGATTTTGTACTTAAAGTAAAAACTTCAAAATCTGAATTTCGCACAATTCAATATTGATTGTATTAATCTTTAATCTATAATTTGATAATATATTGCCTGAACTCTAAACTATCGATTTTCTCATATCAAGAATTAGCAGAAATTTAGATAAAGCTCATTACAATATATGATTTAATAACAAATTTATTTTTCAATTGTAAATCTAAAAATTTCCGTTTCAAAATAATTATATCTTGAATTTTTTTGAAGAACTGTTATAAAAAATTTGAGAAAAAAATAGTCTTGCAGTTAAAACAAAAAATTCAAAATCCCAATTTCTGCAGTTTCAGCATTTATTGTACTAATTTTTAATCTCCAATAATTTTAATAAATTGACCGAGCTCTGAAATATCTGACACCCTCATATCAAATAAAAATTCCAGCCCATATTCAAGGTACACAGCATTTTGGAAAACGTAAGCTAATTTTTCTAAAAGGCAAAACCATCTTTACTTTGCGGATTATATTTTATTTAAAAGTAATGAGAGCAAAAAAATCGAAAGGAAAAAGAAAAAAATCCACCGACCGTTCTTTTTCCCCCTCGCATCGGTTGTCACATGCTAGCCTACTACGTCATGTAATTTTCGTTATGTCTTTACTGAACAGCAGTTGGGATTTTTTTTATTTCAAATGCCGCTTTTAAACTTCCCAACGTCTTTCCCCTCGCATCAACATAATTAGGCGTAATTAATGAAATCAAGCGCTTAGGTTCACCACGCTAAGAAACTTAGTAATTGATATTCAACTTTCATCCAAAACGTCGGAAACGAATAATTACTTTTTTTCGTCCCGCTCTCATAAAGGGACGCAAATGTAGTATCATTTGCTTAATTTGGAGAATAAAAATGAGAAGAGGAGTCCTAATAAGCAGTTGAGCTGTTGCAATTGCTGTCGATGACAAAGTGTCATTTTTTCTCGGCATTTTTTGATACCTTTGATTTCGTCGGTGTAAATAAAAGTCTTCAGACTTAATCATATTAAGCTACACTTGAATAGACGAGACTTGGGTTTTTGTGAGAGCATTTTTAATGCGATAGACGGTTCGCGTAGTCATGCTAAAACTGTCATGTAAAATTATAAAAGTTAGCTGCAATTACTAGAATTTTTTTATATAATTTCTTTTCAGTATTTTTTTAGGGGGGGGATATTTTTATTTTGTTGCGATTATATCTAAAGATCGAAGATTGAGAATTTCATATGTTTGATTAAAATAACTGATTATTATGATATTATAAGATTAAATGATAAATTATTTTGAATTGCAAATGAAAAAGATGAAATTTATATCCAAATATGATTTTTAATACTATTTTTGAACTATATTTCAAAATATTAAATGATGTTAATTTTTTTCTCTCACCGATGCCGAAAATTTTTTTAACATTTGTAACATATTTTTAATTTTCGATGAATTCTTTAAAACAAATTTTTGGTATACATTGTGCAATTCATTTCTTTAAGGCATACTATTTTGTTAGACATCCAGATTTGTAATCTTCCTTTAACACAAAATTTCACTTATATTGTTTTCTACTTCTTAATTTTTAATATATTTTATAATTCATTATTCTAAATATGGTAGAAATATTAAGCTTTTTTAAAAAAAAATGCATTAGCTCCACTCAAACAAAACCAAGAATAAAAATTAATTAATTTAAAATAAAATCAAAAAATTAAACGCTGTTTTTGTCATCAGAGATACACAACTATGGAAAGTTTTGGCACACTAGCGTCACAAAAAGAGAACGTAAAAACCATTTCAAAATCCTCCATTTACGAACAATAAGCAGGAAAAAATTTAAAAAATAGTTATTGAATATAAAAAGGGAAATAAAACAGGAAAATGAATTTTAATTCAATGTTATTCAAGAAAATAATTTGTAATATTCATTCATAAAACTTTAATAGCATATTATAAATAAAGATTGCTTCATTCCTTACTAATTTTGGCGAATATACACAATTCGATTATGTTCATATTCTTAAACTTTATGTACAAGATCGCTTCTAGTGTTGATAAACATTCAAATTTTTGTAATTTGTACTGTATCGTAGAAAACTTCACAAATATAAGGAGAAAGATTTTTAGTAAATAATGCAACTTATATATATATATGAATAAGTATTGAAAGAAGCAAAAATTGCTAGAAATATCACAGCTTCTCAAGAAATGCATATTTATCAGCATTAAAAAAAATAGAATAATATTTTTTCAAATTAAAAAAAAATTTCATTAAGCTGTTGTTAAATTTTTACACAAATCTGGTTTTAATAGATATAATAATCTCAGTCATAAATATAAAAAGTCATTGTAATCAACCAGCTGATAAATGTAAACATCAGTAATATTTCCCTACCGCATCCAAATATAAATGTTAAGATCTGGATTAAAATATTTACAACTATGGATCACGCCCCCCCCCCAAAAAATTATTTGTTTTCGTGTTTCTACTCGTTTTTCAATGCAAAAAGAGCAATGAAATCAATCTAGATATCAATTTTAACCATTATTAAGCAACTGTACTCAATATATCCTTATAGATGCATTGATGAATCTTTTATTTGCATTTTTCTTTTCAATGGGCCCTTACATTTTTTGTTTGTTCGATTTTTTTGGACTTAAAAGGGTGGAGCAACAGAAAAAAATAAGGAATCTGCTCATGGTTGCAAATTCTCATCTATTTTCACATCAATACCCTTTACATCAGGTTAGACTTTTGCAATTGGAAAATAATTCGATGAAAAATTATTTACCAAATGCAAAGCCTTGTTTATTGTTCCGAAAAATAAATATATATAATTGTTTCTAGTTGAATTTCCCTGAAAAATTAATCATCATTTTTTTAATATTCTGTAGATATTTTTAACAATCAAAATTGAAAAATAAATATAAAAAAATAAAACGCAAAAATGGGGTTCCCATTCAATGGGTTAAAACCCCGAAAATGATTGTAATTGCGGCACAATTAAAGTTTTCGATGTGCGTAATTAAAAGAGTAACATCAATTTCTATTTTAGTTCTAATTTAATTCCTGTACTCAATAAGTCTTTATATATCCATAAGGAATCATTTATTTGAATTTTTTTGAACGCGTACATATATTTTAGTTTTCTTTTAAAAATGTGTACTTCGATACGACGCAAAAAATAAAATACACAGAGGAACCTCAGACCCAAGATAGTAAAACCTAATCGCTTTTCATACCATTACCCCAATCTCCTATTCACATCTGACCACAATTTCGTCGCCCGCGACATGTAACGTAATAGTATCAACAATCTTTTTTAGCAAAGGAAGTAGATAAGACAAGAAGAAGCTGCGAGGGAAAGCGAGAAAAGGGGGGACGGATAAAATAAAAACAGCAAGAAAAGTTTCACTCATGACTGGGGTATCTTGAGATAGCGTGCTGGGGAAAACGGGCTGATTTATAGAAGAGACAGCCGACACCTAATACGGCGTTGTTGGACGGCTATAACTCGTCGACCCTGCGGCCAGGCCTGTTTTCGTTCAGGGGACGGAGACCTCCCCTGCTACCTATTCATTCCAGGCTGTCACTCTTCTAATATTCTTTTCCCTAGAACTGGAGATACATATATTTCACTCGAGAAAAAATAATCTTCCCCACCCTCCCTCCTTGGGAATAGCTGCACGATTTAGATTTTTAAGCGAAGAATATAAAAGACGCTTTAGATAAGTACAAGCAGGCCACACTCATTTATTTGTGTTTCTGACGACTCCTTTTTTGAGGGGGGGGGGTATGGAGAATATTTAGCACGAATTACCAAATACTAATTTATATTCATATTTTGTTTTATTTTTTATTTGTGAAAGCCTCCCTTCTCATTAAAAAATTAAAATAAAAAGATTTCATCAATAATTATGAATTTTTAAAGTGTGTGCATTATCTGTAATAAATTTGGATAGCGTCAGCATTACGTATAATATTTGGTGACTTTAACTCTGAAGCACATCGTGTAGTTATTTGGCACATGTTTTTATTTCTGTTCATAAGTTTCAGGGGACTGTTTCATGGAGCAACAATAAGTGTTCAGAAATTCCTTTTTAATAGTTTTTTTAATAAAAATTCGTAGAAAAGATCTAAAAAGGGCAATAGCGATACTAGAATTAAAACAGAAAAGAAAAATATGAAGATGGCAATTGCATAAATATGTTCTACTATGAAAAATACTATTAAAATGTTTTTTGAGGTTGTAAAAAATATAAGGGTAAAAAGAGACTTATTTTTGTTGCGGAATTTTTACAATGTAATTTGTGTCCCTAGGAAATGTTTAATTCATTATGTAGCCACTTATTTTATTTATTATTATTTTGTAAATTTCGAGAAAAAATAATTTTAAAAATCTTAATAATTTCCTTGAATTAGTTATACACAGCTATACAAAATACATATTTTCTTTTCTAAAAAAATAACATGTCATGTATTCTAGGATTAAATATATATCTAATTGCATTTTTTTGCTTTGTCAATTTTCATAATTTATTTCTCTAATAAAAATAATTATAATTAATAAAGAGAAGTATAATAAAGAGAGTATGATTTAGTATGATTAATAATATTTTATTAATGAAAATTAAAGGAAATTTGTGTTTGAAGTGCCCGAATTAATTGCATTAGAATCAAATTTATCAAATAAAGTTTATACAAACTAGAAAAAAAAGAAGAGAAATTTGAATCTTCACTCTGAAACATAATGATATCTTATTTTTGATTTTACAGGCAAGTCCAATAGTTTTCAGGAAAAGTTATAGCTTAAAAGTTTTACCCGTTTAAAAAAGAAAATAGCGCAGATCGATTATACAATAAACTGAGCTCCGCTTTAAAAAAAAACTTAAAATGTTTTCCAGAAACAATTAAAACATAAAAATAGTATATACTGGAAATTTGTGAAAGACTAACACAAATGAATAACTAAGAAGTGCCTAGTAAATAATTAGTGAATAAAAATCATAAATGATCCGATTCAAACAGAGAGCATTAATATATTCAGCTATTCAGCTTGTTTGATGATAGTGGCCGTTGGATTCTAGGCTAAACGATTTTTTACATCATGCAATTTGTAAGGATAATGCTAGTGAAAAGGCATTATCGTGTTAAAAAATTACATATAACCTTTTAAAGATTTTTTAAGTAGTAGTAATTTACATGTTTTTGAAAATTTTTCACAAGGTAAAAAACGTTATTCTGGATTTTTATTAAGAACTTTTTGATTGATCTTATGGAGATTGGTGGGGGTGGGGTAGAGGGGGGGTAGCTGAAAAATTTCATTTATATCTACCTTCTTTTTTGAAATTAAGATATTAATATCAGCTATATTTAGTCCGTTTTATGGATGTATTGTTCAATTTTTATCTTGATCTTTAAAGTTAGAATTATCACGGTTACGATTTACTTGAAATGCCAAAGCAAAAGAAAGTTTTTGTAGGAATTTGGACAAAGCTTATTTAATTATATAGGATTCAATAAAAAATTCATTTTTGTAAATGCACCCATTTGATATTATTTGAAATGAAATACAAAGGAAATCTAAAAATTTCTTTTTAAAAGCGACTTTTTCTTGCATTTTTTAAATTCATGACAGCATCTGTGGCATTTTTGAAAAACTTTCATAAATGGATTCTGTGATTTTTAAAAATATGTGCGTTTAGTAATTTTCGTTTTGCTACTGATAACTCTATTTAAATTTCTGTTATAGACATCGACTCTAATCGAAACATTTCAGTAATTTTAGTTTTCAAAAAGAAATAATATTTTCAATTGTCAAATTTGAGCTTAGAATTTAAAATAATGTGTTTTTTTATTATTCTTAATATTGTTTAGAATTCAGAATTTAATTTTTATTATTATTGAGTCTAGCATATATTATTTTTCAACAATTAAAGGCTTATAAATATATACTGTTTCCATCGAAAATAAATTTTAGTACTTTTTAAAGAGGGGTTCAAAGTTAAATACTCAAAGATGTTCCCAGAAACTTTTAATGTAATTCCTATCGATCCCATCCTGCCTGTGAGTCAAAAATTTAAATATCATCCGTAAGTCCTTATTGTTCCTATCTGGTAACTCTAATCTACGATTTTGTTAAAATGTAGATTTCCCTCTAGAGTAAACTTACCATTAATATAGAATACAAATAATTCATAGAATATAAGATAAAAAATTGAATTCATTCAACACTAAATTTGTATCTAAATAAAATCCTTTTTTTAAAATTGCTTCAAACTGAATTCGTTTCGAAATGCTTACATTTTACAAAGAATCAGCAAATTTTCAGTTTTTAGTATTTATATGTTATGCAATTACATATCAGCAGGCGATTTTTGTGATACCAAAGTTGTCAACTCCCAATCATATGATTGTAAACCATGCTAAAATTCCCTTATCTATGTGGCACTTCTAGTCTTATTCAAATGTAATTGCTTAGGAAGTTTACACTTTGTAAAAATAAGACTAGCGAGCTCTTGTGATTAATCTTGACTCAGAACGAGGGAATGGCTATAATCGATAAGGGTACCAACTACTGATTCTAAGGGGGAAAGTCACGTTTCACGAATAATCTTATACCACAAAACAAATTTATCTTTAAAAAAATCCTTTATGTTATTTTTTAACCTTAACAGAAAAAAATTGTTAAAATCGCAATAAAAATTGCAGCAGGTTATTGATATATTTTCGATAATCAGACAATGTATGTGTATTCATGAGATACTCATAGATGTACCCAAATTAAGTAGCACAAGTCACAGTCTTTATTGATCTTTCCGTTCACTTTGTCCTAGGTTTTAGATGGGATACCCCTTCATTATCATAAAAAAATTGTTAATGAAATTTGTCATTATTTCAATAAGCATAACAGAGAATTGTATTAAACTCTTTTATTTAAAACCTGGATGGATATTTGATTCATCTGATATTTCATAGAATAAATGTTTTCTTTGCAACTGAAACATTTAAAAGCTTAAATAAATTAATAAGAGTAAAATCCTCTTGAATATAAATAAGAAGAAGAAGCCTAAGTTATATATTTTAAATTTTTAAAGGTTAATCATAGATTGAAAGCAATAAAAGCAGTGGTGGATTTTTGATTAGGCATACAGGCAGCTCAAAAGGGCCCCCTAGGGTTAAAGCTGTCAGATCAATTAAAAAGGGTATTTTTAGTCTTTTATCAAATGAATTTGTAAAAAACACAAATTCTGTGGATTATACAATATACTGATATTACTGATACATTTCAAGTACAAATGATCAAATTCGTAGTTTTGAAGTGCAGTTGACATATTTTATTACGTTCGCTTAATTACTGCAGATTTTATATACATTGAGTCTGTTAAAATAATATTGTTTATAAACACGAATGCTTTACAATCATGAGCTAATTCTACAAATTTAATAAAAAAATTAATCAAAATAAATCATTAATAAACTGTTAATCTAAGAATGCAATGAAACATGAAGCTAAAATTACAATTAAATTAAATTTGGAGACTTTATGATTCATACTGCCGAAAGATGCGAAATTCCTACAACCACTCCTTTACAAGGGAATATTTAGCAAAATATTTCGCTTTTTTACAGTTTTTGATTAAAGTAATGACAGTGTATTTTTTAAAATTTTAGAAAAAAATCCAGAATAGCTCTTTTTAAATGTCTTTTGATAGTAGATTTTCTAAAGAATATTTAAGAGGAACGAAAATTATTTCCTAACTCAAAAAGCAATGAAGTAGGATATAACTATGTCAACTTATTCATTTGGGAATCTTCAAAAGACACTAGGATGTCTCAGAAAGTGACTTAGACAGCAAAACTATTACCATTATGACATATTTTAAACCAAAATTAGGGTTATATATTTCATATTCGTTGCATGATTATTGGGGATGGATTATAATCTTTCCTAAATGTTCTAGCAAGGTTTCAGGGTAAAATCAATAATTTCTCAGAGTTATTAAAATTTCTCAAAAGTCCAAACTTTTTGGTGAGAAAGAAATGAGCTATGATACTCGAGGAGTCAAAATAGGATATAAAAAATGACGAAACCGAAATTTTAATATAATTAATTATCAGTCACTAAAACGTGATTGCGATTTAGACTATCAATGTTTTAACGGCCATTTTAGAGCATTTTAAAACTACATTAGATGCATAGTTTTACACATGTTATATGAAATTACTGGAAATATTTCAATGTAATTCCACAAAATGTTTGGTAAATTTTGGTATAGTTTGAAATGTTTGGGAAAAAAAGAAGACTAAAAAAATGGAAAGTGTTTCAAAATCTTTTTTGATAAAAACATGACTCGCTAAATCTTAAAAATAAAAACAAAATTACAATTGTAACATAGTTTTAACTAAATTATGCAGTTAGTTTTCATGTTTCATGTGTAAAAATAAATTCTTTTACAAACATTCTGGCAAAGTTTCAACTCTAAATCGAAGATGTTGTAATTGCACCAAAATCGGTACAGTGAAACATTTTGAAGCGAAAGGAAAGAGTGGAGACGCTTAAGGGGTTGAAGCATGATCCATAAAACCGACAAAACGGAAAGTGCTGTAAGATCTTCCTTCATAAAAACGTGGCTGGGAATTAAACGGCCGAACACTTTATCGGAGTCTCACACTATTTGGTTAGAACACAGCCAATGAAGCACCATCAGTGTAAGCAAATGATTAAAGCGCCTCGCAACTTCATCCATTATCGGACAGCCTAATTTCGAACTCGACGCTTTGCCGACAATTTCTTTTATTCTGTCAACGTAATTAAAATCAGCAGTATAAAAAAGAGCTCGAAAATTATCTCTTTTAGTCAGACGTTACTTTTTGCTGGCAATTAACGTAATTAGCTTTTCGGTGAAGCTCTCGCTTTTAACGAAGTGGAGAAAAATCATTAGTGAAATTGTATCGCTGATACGGACTTCTTTGAGGTGCTCGGTTCTTTTTTATTTCTTTTTTGCCGGCCTCTCGTTGTTTCCTGCTTTCATGCCTTGCTACTTTGTGGTTTTGTTTGAGTGCAAATTTTACAAGAATTTCAGGGGTTAGTTTATCTCCGTAAATCCTGCGGTTACGTATTTAATGAAAATATCCAATGACAAAACGATGCAAGCATTTTTAATCTTTGTTAAGATGGATAAGCAAAGAGAGTACCTTTTTTTATCAATTGAATCATCACATAGCTCTCAGATTTCAAGCAATTCTATATACGGTAATGCTAGGGATGGTTTCCGAGTTTTGTTTTTATTTCAATAAAACCGTAAGTTATTTAGATAGCGATAATAACAAAGATGAAATAAAAAAGGCATTTGAAGCTGCATTAAAATTTGGAGATTAATTTGATCATTTTCTCCATTTAAATCTTGGAATGGTTGTTACTACAGTTCATTATTCAATCATACGATATTTCTTTATCCCTTAAATAAATTAATTTATTAAATTATTTTTCAAGAACTAGTTTCATTAAAAAGTGTTACAAAACCCATGTATACAAAAGCGTTAATTATTATTTCATTTTTTATTTATTATAGGTTCCAAAATAAATTACATTAATAAATACGTTGATTTTAGAGAATAAATTTAATACAAAATGTTTCACAGATGGCAGATATTGAAAATTCATACGGTCATACAGATTCTAAAATATTTGTTGTTGTTACATTGAGAATACTTTTGATGCCAAATAATAAAAAAATCCAATTAATGTTTCCATATGTTGAGATACTGACATCACTGCTTTTATTTATTAATACGAGTTTTCCTTATTTGGATTCCATACTGATATTCGTAATTAAATTAGTTTTAAAATTCAAATCTCAGTGAATTTTTTATTCCAATATGTAAGCATCATGACAGTGCATGCATAATCTAATTCCCAAATATTTTATATTAAATTTATTATCTAAAATCATCGTATTTATTAATGTAATTTTATTTTGGAACCTATAATAAATAAAAAATGAAATAATAATTAACACGTTTGTATACATGGGTTTTGTAACACTTTTTGTACTTCCATTTGTACACACTTTTTTCTATTAGCATATAATAACTTAAAAATTAACAGGTGCTATAAGTAAGCAAGTAGCATAAGTATCTGCTAAAAATGACATAAGGACCGTTGACAATTCGATAGTGGTTAAGATTTAGTAGGCAACAATATTTGCATATCAATTAAAACCTTGTTTTATTTCACTCATTTACTCTTCCTTTTAACTATCTCATATTTGTGGATTCTTAAAAATTGAGCAATTCAGCAAATAATAATAATAATAATAATAATTTTTAATAAAAGAAAAATAATTCAAATTCACTTTTGGAACGATAAATCTTTTTATTATCAATTTTAATTGAGTTAAATAGCTGTCTATGAAGGAAATAAATCCCATTTCCTTAAATATATTTAATCAAATCATCAGATAGTTTAAAGTTAGCTATAAAGATGTTTTATAAATTACATTAGTTAATCGCCAAATATGTATCCATTTCTTTGATATTTACACCAACTGAAATAAAAACCAGTAAATCGGCTAATTTTGGAGCTTCTTAAAGATAAAAGCCAAATAAATAAATATGAGTTTTTTTCGTGAGTATAAGCTTCCTTTTTGAGGCAAAAAAGGGCCTAGTTTCAAACTTTGAAAGACGATTCCACTTTCCGAGAAATATTGCACAGATTACAAAATTAGTTAAAACAAAAGTATAAAGTATTGAAATGTCTTTATTTATTTGCTCTAAATTTCTACAGTTAATTTCTCAATGCGAGATCCTTTGATTGCAAGTAGTATGTCCAAGCGATATTGACTTTTACGCTATACATTTTCAAGAACTTCAGCAATTATAGATAGAAGAACAGGTGATATACTCGACTTTAAACCTTTCAAATTCTGTAAGGCATCCTGTACGCACAATTATTCCATAATCCGAACATTAAAAAAAATCTAAGGGATTTAACTTTCAAAGTCATATATGACTACTAAATGAATTTTTAAAAAAATATTCGTTAAACTATTCGCAAAACCATCTATAAGACTCTGAGAATTGATGATGCGAATTAAAACGTTAAGGGCCATTTAGTGATATGTAACATCAAGAAATCCCATTATTCCTGATTATGTTTACATAATATTTTAAGACGACCAAGAACTTTCGAACAGTCTGTGTATCTATTTGCTCTCATTTGCTAAAAAACAACTGTTTTTATTCATAACTATACCAAAGCGAACGATAAAACCAAAAACAAAACAACCCTATCTATTTCACTTTATCAAATCACTTAAAACTGATTTCATTAGAATTGCCATAACGATCTTTAGTCAGTCTCAAACGCTTCGTGCATTTTTTTAGGCATCCAATTGACAAACAGGGTGACGGTTCATTTCACAGCTTGATAAAATCCAAAGCGAATCAATAAATATAAATCCTTGGCGATGTCTCTGGAGCCAAACAGTGGCAGGGTTTTGACAGAGTTAGCTTAACCTTGTTCGTTAGACAGCAGCTGTAAATGAGAGTTCTGCTGTTTGGCACGAATGAGTGGGAAGAAGAAGGAATGAGTGAAAGGGTGGAGGCACCATCTAGGGAATCACTATAGGGGGAAGGGAAGTCTTCATTATAGTCTCTGTGGCTGTAGACTTGGTCTCATTTGTCCAGAGGTCGCCAGGGACCTTGGCTCATTACTAGAATCTCTAAGCTCAGCTGCGCTACCCGAATGGAGACTTCCCTCCCCTCCCCCTCTCCCGGACTATTTCTCGCCTCCCACACTTACCTAACTTTCGTTTTTCTTTTTCCTTTTCATACCATGTCTATCTAATACCACTGCTCCCTTCCGGTGGCTTTTGCAAAAGCACTAATGCTCTGCTATTAAGGAACAGCAATTAAAGGAAGCAACACTTGCACTCTGCTTTTTGCCAGCCAAATCCGCATGGTAGATGACTTCAGTTTCAATTTGTATTAAGGCTAAAATATCGATTTTTTTTTAGAAAATATCATTTTCTTTTAATTTGACAATCTTAATTTCTAAACTGTACATTGAATAAAAACCCTTGAATTTTGTTTCTAAGTTCATTATTTGGGAAATTGCATGTTTGTATAATACACTTTTTTGATGATATTTTCCATCTTTAAACGCTATTTTCTGAAATTTTAAATTTTAGTGTTCTTACGAAAAACCTCATAAATAAAATTCCAATATATTTTAAGTTTAAATTTCTTATGATAATTATCTGTTATCAAGTTTTTTAACTATAGAAAAAGGCAATTTGTTCATTTAAAAAAGATACTTTACTCGTATTATTGCTTTCCATTGCAAAAAAAAAGAAGAAGTTGAACGTTAAATGTTTATTTATTTGTCGAACACCAATATTTAAAGACTCAATAGAAAGTGATTATTTTTTAGTTTAGGAACTCGGTAATATATTTCTAACCTATACATGATTACATGATTTTGAGAAAAAAATTATAAGCCGTTAAATTAGAAGATTTTTGCTTTATATCTCACCTTAGTCAGACCATACCCCTTTTAAAAATGGTAAAAAAAGACTTTTGTCAATTAGCCAGTACATTTTTTTAAATTGAATGCTTTTAAAAAATGATGTCGAAAGTAGACAAAATAATAGCTTTTATTTTTATTTTGTTAGCAGAAAAATAAAATTAATTTTAATGAAATTGTTCGACCCAGAAAAATGTAGATAGCTTTCTATTATTTTAACATCATTAAAAAAGTTTTTTAAGATGTTAAAATAATAGAAAGTTTATTATTTTTGAAGTTTTAAAATTTTAAAAGAACTTTAATTGAAATTCCATTCATCTCCAATATAAATTTTGTCAGCAATTATAATCTAAAAATAATGAATTCTCTCACACATTCTGGTTTGTGCCAACGAAATTGACATAGTAAACAGTTTCGGTTTAAATGTGCCATAAAATAATAATATTCATTTGAATTTTGTATATTTGGAAATAAAGTGCCTTTTAATCAAATTGTTTCAGTAAATAAATAAAAATAAGTGTGGAGGTGAAGAAATTTCATTTTTTATATTAACTTTATTGAAAGAGTTATTTTTATCAATAAAGTGCAAAATTTATAAAAGAATTTTGTTTAAGAGACCGATGTTGGCACCAATAAGTCACTGTAAATTAAATTATAAGGAATTTTATGGCCTTAATTTAAGGGCGAATAATAAGTTAATTTTTATGAATTTCTCCATTGTGATCAAAGGTTCTCAGAATGTGTATTGACAGTCAATTAAGTTTAAAGCTAAATTGGGCAAAAATTCATTCTTTCATTTCAGTTTTCCATTGATGTATTTATTTAAATCTTACACGACTACAACACTATTTTAAACTTACTTCATTTAATTTATACTGAACACTTACTTTTCTAGAGCTTTCATAAAACACCAACAATATGCTATCAATTAGCACAATGCTTGAATTTTATTAACTGTGGTATCCCAGATGTTACAGGACATCGTTTTAAATTTATAAAAAAGAAGTTTTTTCAGATGAATCTGCTTATTATCATTATTTCAATTTCTTTATTAGAAAAACATATTTTAATGGAATAATCCTTATAAATAAGGTATTAAGACCCATTTACAGAATCTTTAAAGCCTAATTTTTATCGAAAGAGTGATATTTATTTAATTGCATAAACTTCACTCTATTAAACTAAATCAACGATTTCAGATTTGGGGTTCAATGTAAATTAAAATACAATGAACTTTTCAACATGAAAATTAAATAGCCGTTATATACAGTTATTGCCAGAGAAATCCAGATTAGTTTAGTTTAGTTTATACATTAGCGTTAGTTCATTGGATTTATTTATTATTAATATATTGATTTTTTATTGGAAAAAGGTCTTTCTGTTCGGATAATACTAAATATTATCTATAAAGGATTTAGAAGTAAGAAAAATGATGCATATACCGTTTAATTTTTTACATAATCTAAAGAAAATTCATAAGATTAATCTGAGTCAATTATTTAATTTTCATTTGTAATTATAAATTGCATAATAAATACTTGGAATTGTCATTCATCATTCCCGGCTCCATTATGCAGTTTGTTTAATATGATATAATTTTTTTTCTGTACATTGCAAAGATAAACAATAAAAATTTGATAAATACCGTAATAGAATTTCTTTTCTGATCGAAAGATGAAATTCGAATGATTCTTTCAATTCAATTATTCACCATTTATTTTAGATTAATTTTTTACAGACATAAAACTGACGACAGACACTACTGTGAAGGATGATGATGAGAATTATGAATATATTATTAAAATTTATTTGTAAGATGAAATATTCAATGCATTTTATATATTATGAAGGGAATCACAGCTTGAAGAAAATATTGCAGATAATACATTTTTGTCTTTATAAAAATATAAAAAGTTATATGTTAAAAGTTAAAAATGTAATGTTAAATATTAAAAATGTTAATGTTAAAAGTGATTGAATAATTATATTTTTATAAAATGCAGGCCAGGAAGATAATTTTTTTGAAAACTAGGCTAGATTTTAACTTCAATAAAGCAGTTAGAAAAGTTGCAATCTTTGTTTTTGAGCACTCTATAATTTAAATTACAAATTTCTATTAAATAAATTTTCTTTATAACAGATGCTTTAAGAAATGACGAGATTGTTAAATATAAAGTCGACTGCACACAGCATGAAAAAGGACTATCCATAAGTAAAATAAATAAGGCACATTAACTCACTTCCTTATTGTTGCAAAGATTTTAGGAATTGTCATAATATCGAGACAAAGAATAGGAAATAATATTTAGCAAATGCATAATTTTTATTGCATTCGCATGTAAACATTTAAATTTGATTATATATCAACCATTAATATTTTTGAATTTATTTATGTATTATGCAAATAATAACACAGAAATCATTACATCATATGTTTTTATCTTTGTTTGTGTTTATTTTATGCTATCTGATATATGCTTGAATATATTATTTCTCTTACATCTAGAAAACAAAATTTATTATGTGTAATAAATACCTTTCGAAGATGAATTCATTACTTTGCGTTTGCTACCTAATAACGATTCACAAGAAAGAAACTAAATAAATGCTTAAAATCGTAAAACATTGCTTTCAAAACAAAGAATATTTAAATAATTACTTTTAATGGAAAGAAGTATCGAAGAAAATAAGTGATGTGACATCACAAAATAAGCTGAGTTTGGAATTCCTTAGTCATCTTAGAACCTTACACATTAAGCAAAGCTATATCAAAATTTAAAAACGTTTCTTCTTTGGAAACTTAAAACAAGTACATCTAATAAAACTCCGTAATGCTATTTTTAAGGCCACAAATTAAAATATTGGCTTATTCATTCGTGCTAAGTAGATTTTGCGACATAACAAATTCAGATTTGGAAACTCAACTATTAAATTTCTTATATTTGCTTATGAAAATATTTGCTTGCGAACGAACTGGTTGTTTTAAATTTCTATTTTCTCAAACGTCTGTATAAAACTAATACATTACATTGAAATAAAGAAAGAAATTGGAATTAAGCTGCTTACGCCAGCACTTACAAAAATAATAAAAAGAAAATATCAAGATCTTGCATAATTTCTCCAACGTTCTTTTCCTTTCTGTTGAAATACCTTTCATGGTTACTTGAAGATAAAAATACGTAATTGGTAACAATAACAGAGAATAAATTTTCATTAAATATTCTTATTTGTAGATGTAAGAATGGTATCAATAATGCATATTTTACTGCAAAATGAAAATAAAATTCTCAGCTTGGCTAAACGACAAATTAGAAATAAATGTTTGTGTATTGATTTTCCTTTCATTTCGGTGTTGAGACTTTTCTTGTTCGTCTAAAGGAATTTTTCTAACATCTATTTAATAACATAAAATGCTTGCAAAGGCGTCTTTTTAAGTACATTTGGTTAAACTGTATACTCGAAGATTGTAACAATTTTTTTAGATTTCCACAATCTGGCCATTATCAGATATTAAATTTAAAACTCTGAACGATAAACCCAAAATTCTCCCTCTGTAAAAATTTCAATGATCGTTTTAGTTTAATTTTGCCGTGGAAAACATGATGATATAAAAAAAAATATTAGAAAAATGAAACAGAAAATTACAGCTCATGAGATTGTTTTGTTGATTAAAATATTCTTTTTAAAAATTCCTGAGAATTTTTATGGGCGGGGGACGGATTTTAGGATTCTGGACGATATTAAGTTGACAAGGACCACATTTACTGACCAGAATCCCACTATTCATATGTCCGATATCAATTCCACTCATAATATGGTCAAACAGGCAAATTTATTGGACGAATTACACATTTCCAAATTGTTTCATAATTTTCTAGGACGAGTTTGAGCATTTTGAACGATATTCAGACTACATGGATAATCTCTTATGTCAGCATCCTATCCTTCAGATGTCTCAAGTTAACGTTAGAACATTAAATCCAAGACAAAAAAATATCACAGTTAAATAGTACCTCTGTTTGAAAGAGACAGATTTATGTTCCATGATCCAGTCAACCCTTTCATCAGACGCTAGTCCCTTTGAAACAACTTCCTGCTCTTAATAAATTTAAATAAAAATATTTTCAAAATAAACTTTTGTTATAAAAGTTAAACTCAGGAAAAACACTATATAATTCTTATTTTAAAATTCATTATAATGAACATTTTCGGATTTTTAAATTTATCCTCAGATAAATAATTACTAATTTTAAATTTAATATCAGGTATTAGTATTTTTTTCTTAAATTTACTATCAGGTAGCGTCAATCGTATGGAAGCATATAGTTCCTCAGACATTGAGATGTCCAACAAGCACCTAGTTACCTTTTTTCCCCCACAAGGAATGCTAAACTGTAACAATTCAAAATAATCAGAAGCGCAATGAAAAGAACATTGATAGAAGTTGGAAAGTGCATTTTCAATCTCGAAGCAATGTAAGATAACCCATTAGTGACATAAATCGTTTGTTTGCAAAGATTTTAAAACGTTGTAAGGTATACCATTCAACTGAGTCATCTGCAGATGAGAAAGGAATGTTAAATGCTTCGCAGATATGGTCGTCTTTGAAGATGGATCTTGGTAGGCTAATGATTGAAGACGAAGTTAAAAGTGTTTGATAAAATTGAAACATTTATGATGGAATCCTGAACTGATATAGAATTCTGAGCAAGGTTACTGTCAAGGTGTATATTTCGTTGCCACCCAGTCCTTCAAAAAATTATCTGAACACTTATTATTCTAGTAATTTATGAAATTAAATTAAAGCAAAAAATTCCCTTCGATTTCTAAGATTATATCTCTTTAAAATATTTAAATTGACTTCTTATAAAGGGCCGTTTAAATATTTATATTTACATCATCTTCACATTTTCCAAACGTAATTGTTAATTTTTCGACTTTTAACCGATTTTGTGTTATGACAGATTTCTGAGTTACACAAGCCGATTTAAAAAAAAAACCTGAGATATGCGAGAAAAAGGGATTTTAGGATCGTTTCAATATATACAAACGTAGAAAGTAAGTCATTCTTTTAATTCAAGTTTTCATTTCAGCATGTTAAAAATAGTAATTATAGAATAGTAATAATAGTAATTTTACTCTAAAAAATATTGATATTTTACTATTCATAGCGCTATTAGCAGTGAAGTAAAGCTAAATAAGAATTCGAAATATTTGCTTTTATTTAAATACTTAATTGCAATTGAATAAAACAAATAATTTAAGGTTAATTATTTAAAACAGTGAAAATTTTTGGATAAGTATAGCAATTAATACTGATAAAATTAGCGTAGATTAAAAAATTTTGGAATAAATGAAAAAGAAAAATCAGATACTTATTTTATTGAAACATAAATATTATTTTGCTACTGATATGCCTGTTCAAGTTTCTACCAAAAGATATTTAAAATCAATTAAAAATATTATATTTAACCTCTTATTATCATAAAACATGCTATACAAAATTAATTACCGAAACAAAAGTTTTAAAATTATTTATGCACTTTTGTTTCCTTTTTAAAAAATGCAACTTTGTGAAAATCTAACGATCCTGTTTCATCCCCCTTGAAAGAATTTCTTTTGTATTTTATTCAAAATTATTTTATGTATTCATATATTTAGCTCTATACAAATTATATTCTTTTTGTAAATAATCAAAGATCTCACAAATTCTTTTTACGACTATAATAAGTTTCCCATCACCCCAAACGAAACTTAAATTTAAATGCAATCGAAGTTTGTTACAAGTATCGAATACGTATTTATCCCTCGTCACCTTAAGCATTTATAATAAAAAGAAAACAAAAATAAAGTAACATTTAAAGCCACACTTTGTTTTCTGCTGCGTTTTAACGACTTTTTCCTTTTAACTGGGGATCTCTTTTAATGTTGACATTCCCCCCAAAACTGACAAATTTAAAAGGTTTTGGTTATTGCCACATATGTTGAAAATTATTTGACAGAACCGTTCAAAATTTAAAATTGTGATATTTTAGGTCTTGCACCTTCGATAGGTTCGGAGTTTTTTTTATAAGTTTCTATTCAAAAAATTTTTTAACTTGTTAAAATTTAAAAAATTATCAAAAACATACAAAAAAGTCTTCTATGATTTTAAAATTGTATTATTTTTTTAAAGTTTACTGAGAATTTTAATGCATAATATGAATCCTTTTATGATTATATTAAACTATCATATTAAAGAATTATATTGTGAAATTCATTGCAAAAACAGAAATTATCATTTAACAAAAGGAATTCAAATTTTTAACTGCTTATAACTCATCAAACATTTATTCAAAATTACGAAATTTTATATGTATTTGAACTATTTTAATATATTTGAAATATTCGTAATTAGGTGTTTCTATTTTAAAAAAATATTTTCAATAAATCTAAATATGGAAATTTTATAAAGAAATATCCTATACATTTTTAGAGAATATATTTCTATATCGAGATATATTTATTTTTAATGTGCTAGAAATATCTTTGACGAAATATAATATTCTCTAAATATGAATGCCGTGAACTGTTGCTGTTACCTAGAATCTGTAATTGTAGTTGTTATTAATGGCACTTGCCATGGACTAGCCCGTTGATATATCAGCGGATTTAAGCCGAAATAAAGGTCTCTTGTTTGAAGTAGGGCCAAGAGTACGACTTTTATCTACATTTACTAGCACAGTCCCTTTTTACAGGATGACACATTCACACGCCTCACAGATAGAACATAGAAGAATAACTATGCCCTAACAGGGACTCGAAACCGGGACATCCAGATCAGGAGGAAAATGAGATACCGCCGTGCCAGTAGGCTTGCACAATCTGTAATTAATTACATTTTATGGATTGTAAACAAATATGCAATCTTGATGAACTCAAAGTTGAATGTATTCTTTTATTATCACGGTGCATAGATACAGTACAAAGAGTTAAATAATATAAAACGGGAAAATAATACCACGATTTTTTTTTCAAAATGTTTAAGAAATTCAATTTATTGGAAATATTTCCCATTCTATAGTAATTGAACCAATTAGACTTTTCATTGTTGGTGAAATTTGCTTTTTATATTATATTTATGATTTAAACTGGTTTAAGTAATTTTATTTTGAATCTCATATAGAAATAACAAAAGCATTGATGCTCAAAAAATATTAAATGGTTTTTTTAATATATTATTTCATTTCTCTAATCATGTGCTTGCTGAGAAGAACATACAGATGAAATGTACTAACATATCTATGCATAAAATATGCACCCACATACAGTCAGAAGGAACCAAGATTGTTATAATCTTAAATTGCATAACATAATAAAATCAAATGCGCTATGTACCATTTGTTTAAAATTTAAAAAAATCGAGGTTGAAATTGGATTGTTTATTTGATACTTCCATATAATCTCGCACAAACTCATTTGATATATCTAAGCATTTCATGATTTTAACTTTCTAAATATTATATTCTTTTTATATAAAAGATTCAATTTTATCCTTAAAATAAGAATTTGTATTGAGAAAAGGAGTTCCATTAGTTTTAAACTTACTCTAGAGCTGTATTAATCTCATGATTTTGTATCATGGCCAGAGGCGAGGACCACATTGGAACCACCGTCAACACCACTCCAACTTTCCATTGTTCACTAAAGGATTCCAGCAGGTTTAATTTGCATCAGACTAGGGATTATGATGGATTTTGGATTTTAAAAAAAATTAGAATCGTAATTCTCCTATCCTGAAGATAACATTGTTTTTACCTCAAAGTTACCATTCTTTTAATGGTACCACTCTTCTTAAAGAGTTACCATTCTTAAGAACGAAAAAAAATTGTTAATAAATGATTTCTTCAAAAAAAAAAACCCTGACAAAATGTGATTCAAAAATCAGGAAGAAATCTTTTTTACCATGAAAATAACATGTTTATTCAAATATTCCCTATTTCTTTGAATGATTTCGGAATAAAAATTAATTCTGACTGAAAAAATTCTTAACGGGTGCATCACCAACCTGAGAGCGCAAACAACAAAATAAAACGCGATAAGTGACGAGTTCCTTTATACAATGTTTTGTAAAATTTGTCCGCATTATTTATATGTTAAAGTGATATCGTTTAAAGCACTTATTTGTTTAACGGTTGATTTTTTTAAAATCCTATAACATATATCCATATAATAGTGTGCTTTGTTTTATTAAAGATAAAAAATGAATTCAAAAATAGGTTTACTTTTATTTTTGAAAGAGGCCTAAATATTTGAACTCTGATTTAAAACTTATTTGATGAACAATTTTGCAATTTCATTACCCCACATATTTTATTTGTTTAACTTGCTTAATAAAATGATCGTAAAAATATTCCCAGAAATAAAAACAAAGCAGGTGAGTTAAAACGTTTTATTTTATTTCATCCCAAAGTAGATGACGAAGTAAAACGGAATGCATTAGCAGTAATTAATTTTTTAGAAACATTGATCAATGTAATGAATATCGAGGTTTTTTTCTTCCCAATTCATTAACTTCCTTTCAAGGATAATTACTCTTTTGAAGCATGTGAAGTTTCTTTATTCTAAGCTATTAAAAAATTCTAAAATGAACTAAAAGTGTTTTCAATGCATTTAATAAAAGTATGCATTTTGCTCTTTGCAAATGCCTTCCATTAATTTTTAAATGAAAAAAATCAATCTGTTTGGAATATTTAGAGCAATGGAAAATTGTTCTTTTGAAGAAATGCACTCAGCTATTAATTAACTATTTTCAGTAATAAAAATATGAAAAGTTTTAGTGAAATAACAAAATTCGAACCATTGCAAATATTAAAAATATTTAAAAAATCGACAAAAAAAATTACGTTGTGATATTCACAAAAAATAAATAACTTCTGACTTTATAATAAGCTTTTAATTTTTGAAACATTTCACTTTTCAGTTTTAAAGTATAATATAGTGTAGTACTGAATACAATATCAACTTTTTTTTACTTTGTTTCGTAAGAAAAAGACTCAAAATTTCAGCATCTGATGGCAAATTTTTTACTTTTAATCCAATTTAAACTTGAGTTTCTTATCAATATTTTATTTTTTATTGCTATAGTGATATCTATATTTGTTCGAATTACAAATAAAATCGAAAGGTGTTTCTGGTTTAAATAGATTTGAAAAGGATATATTCGAGATGAAATAAGAACTGATATTCTAGAACACACACACATTATATATATATATATATATATATATATATATAAAATCAGCGATTACTTTCTGAGCATGTTATGACTCCATAATGATTTTTTATATATAAAGTCACGGAATTAAAAAACGAATTAAATGACTACTGAATAATTTCAGTACATTATTTAACTCTTCAATCATACGTTTATGATTTTTTAGCATTGAATACATATTTCAATCAATAATTTCGTACTTTTAAATAACTTCATATTTAAAAAAATTTATTTCAAATAATTAGAGAATTTCGTAAGATTTTGATTCTACAATTCCTGTCTATTAAAAGTTTAAAATAGCAGGTAAAAGTTATCAAAATTTTTAATTAGTATTCTAGATAAAGGCTGCCTATTACCAAAATCTATATACTTAGGATCTGATTCCTAAAATTTATTTTTCATTGGAAAAGCTCCCATCAGCTTTGCAATTTACTTAAAAGACCGCTCCCACCTCAAAAAACCGAAACAAATAATAAATCATGCTTTAAAAAGTTTGGAAGATATATGTACATTTTAAATTGTTGTTATTAAACCCTAATTATAATATTTATGTCCAGTTTTTGTAAAAAATTATTTACGAATTACGTATTTACACCTAAATTTATAGGTCTAAATATCTGGGCGACAGTATGATGTTTTTTATTGAAATATGAGCGAAAAAGTTGCGCTAAAGCTGAACAATGTTTTTTAATGATAAAAGTGCTATAAATGCAATAACTTTCAACAATAAAAAAGAAGCGGAAGAAATATAACAAATTATCCATCTTCATAAGAAAATATTTTTGAAAAAAAAATTTTGAAAGAAAAAAAATCGATTTTAATAGTGTATCATTGTGTCTTATTAAAATTATATTATATGTCATTTCTTTTTTTCGCAATATTTTTAACATTAAAAAATAAACTATAGCTTTCTGGTAAATCATCAAGGTATCTTATTTCATTTATTAACTTATTTAGAAAATGTTCAATTAAAAATAATTAGCGCATCATGCCATGTATCGGAAATTCATGTTGTCACCAGATAGTCTTATTTACTATATTACATTATTTATTATCTTTTAATATTTTTTACTAGCTGAATGAAATTTAGTTTTCGTAGAACGCTGTTCTCCAACTCGTGATTGCAGAGTTTTGGATTAAAGGAAGTCGGCCCAGAAATTCCTGTCGACTTTTGACCGTGGTCCAGAATTACAAAGCTTATCCCAAAATATAGCTTCAAAAATAAATTCGACAGATTAAATACCCTAATGTGCCTTTAAAATTATTCATTCATATCGTTATTATTAATGTTATCAAATCATCTGTAATCTCTAAATTAATCCCTCTCAATCGATTTGGTGCAGAACTTCTGGATAGGTCTTCACCTTTTGCATTCTTCAACGTTTTAAAGCATAATATTTTAAAATCATCTTTATTTAAATTATTTAAATAAAATTTTCTTGATGACTATTTTAAATCAAATTTTAATTATCATGACTTAATTCTTATTTATTTATTTTTCAATTTTAAGGTTATCAATAGAACAAGAATTATAATATTAAGAATGTTTCATGACCATAATTTACAAGATGAAACATAAACAGTATGTTCAAAATATTATTTTGAGCACTAAGTTGCTTAGTTGATTAAACAATGAATCATCTAAACAAGAAGCGTCGAAAAGTAGTAGTAGAATCTTTCAATGTCAGACACTTCTAAAGTAAGTTTTTTTACCTTAATACTATTTACACAGTGAAACTACATATAGAGTCAAATAACCTACCTTCCTGAACATTTCCCATCCCCACCACCACCACACTTTCTCCCTTGCCTTTTTTCTTTCCTCGCTCTCTTTTTCGAAGGAACTTTTAATTTTCATAAAAAATTCTATGTAATCAAAAAGAAATTCATAGAGGAATCATTATGTGCTTTGTTCTAGATTCTCGTAGATCTTTGTTAGAAGAATTTTGTTTCAGAGTTGTAACTGATAAAAAAAATTGTTTCTTATTTATGCTCTGAATATTTTATTCAAGCTGTTAATTATTTTATTTTATTTTCATTGGCCCTTTGACTACTAACGGGGCATACATATCCCGCATGTAGCTAAAATCCATAATCAAAGATGTTCGAACTCTTAAGTACTGAATTGAATTAGCAATAACGCATTAGAACAGAAAATGAAATCATGATGACAATTGAAATTTATCTTAGAGAAAATAATTAAGGAAAAAATGTTTAGTTGGCGGATTTTATTTTTCTACTTAAAATTGGTGGATAAAATTATTAAATATTAAAGTTTTATAAAACAAATTTTTTTTAAATCAATAGTCGAGTATATTTGTCTCCGAAATTGAGGGTGGAATTATTGTTTCGACTTCCGCTCCTTTGTTAGATTTATTCCTTATTGACGTCTATTTCAACTAAATTTTAACCAGAGTTTTCCATATAATCATTCACTTTAGAACATTATTTTCTATAAGAGCTACTGGAGAAACCTCTCATATTTTAAAAGCTGTTCAAATGGTAGGAATAGTTCTCGAGCTGTAGAATCATTTTTCAATTCCATTAAGTGACAACAATACTTTCTACATACAAGCAACTCCTTGAACAGATAGAATTTTGGTGGAAAGTCAGATCTAAGAACTTACCACCATTAAGTTAAAAAAACTGATTTTTGATTTCTAAATAATTTTCGGATTAAAACTGCAGAAAAAAGTTGGTAATTTATTACATTATTTGTATTTCAAAGACAAACATTTCTGACCTAAGTTTTAGTTCAACTAATATCGTACTAAACTAACAAACGTAGCTTTCAAATGCAGCTAACAGCCAAATACTCTTTGTTTTTATGTCCTGTCTTTCTTTTTCTTTCTAGATCAGAAATTGATTCTTAAATCAATTTGGTGGACCATGAATATGCGATCTTGAAAAGACTTTATTCCAGTGATTAATTATATTTTATTATTGTATGACTATAATTTTACTGAAATAGCAATCAAAAAATAAAAAATAAAAATTTTATATAAAAAATTAAGCTTGAAAAAATTGCAATCAAATTGATATAGTTCAGAAAAAATTGATTCAAAATTTGAATAAGTGAAATTGCAAAAGGAGAAAGAAATTTATCTTAATTGCTTATAAACTAAGCTTTATAATTATTTCTTTGCATATCCTTGCTTCACTTCCTTCTTGAAGAAATTAAGGAAAAAATTCTTAGCAAAAAAAAAGTGTTTATTTTTTGCCAAAAATTCCTATGCGTCAATTTTTTCGCAATCAAACAATGTATTTAATTTCCTTACACATACATTTCCAATTTTTATCAATGTTAAACTATCAATTTGAGACGTTAAAAGTTTCTGAACTGATAAAATTTATGGAAAATTAATAAAATTAAAATTAAAGCACTTCGATTTTTTCTTCCTCATTTTATATCAAATTATGAGAGTTTTAATATTTTAGTTGTATTTATATCCATTATTGACCATTATAATAAAAGATTCGGTCTTGCAATATTACATAAATATAAAAAGTGGGCTACGTTTTTCTGATAAAAAATATTATATTGAGACAAAACAAACAACATTCGTGTCTTGTTTATAATCATTATAATACTTTTATAGTCCTCATAAGAAGATAAATTTAATTGCATTTTTGAAGGGAGGGAGGAAGCTATCTAAACAAAAGTCTGACCCTACTATCTGAAAAAGCTTTAAAAATCAGTCAAGACAGAAACAACACATAGGAATTCCATCTCAAGTACATGTAAAAGTTTAAAAAGTAAGTAAAGAAGGTATAGTAATTGTAAAATATAGAAATTTTTAAAGAAAGGCATATCAGTTTTTAAATTTTATAGTTCCTTCCACCGATTCTTTGTATTTACGAAGTTTTAACTGCTTTAAAGACAACTTCATAGACATCCTGAATATATTACATTTGAGAACTAGTTAAAATTGTGAAGTCGTTTCTTTTCTCTATATAAATTTCATTTCTGTTGGAAGCTTGCTTACCAGAACCAACAAGTGATTTTCACATAATCTGTATAAGTCACTTGAGTCTGAGTTTTGCAAGACATAAATTTTTGATGAGCAGATAATGCCTTAGTGTTAACCAGAGAGTAATTAGCAAAATTAGCGTCTCAAACAGTTCTTAAGAATATGGCAAGACACTAAAAGGAAAGTAACACTCTTAATCAGAAAGTATTGAGATAAATAAACTTGTAAGAGAATTGTCTCACGTAAAAGGCTCTTGTAATCATTTTGTTCAAAGTTTGTGTCATTTACTGCTCTCAATTTTTCAAGAGAGCTGTTTAACGTTCCCCAGGTAAGAGCTATAAATACACCTCAAGAACAAAGAGTATTTTCACGTTCTGTGAGTCCTCCGGGGAAAAATTTCATAGCTTTTCCAAATCTCTAGGAATCAAGGAATGAACTGTTAAATAAATCGCTTCAGACAGGGGACCAATATGATACATCGATTAAATCGCTTTCAGTAGATATCGCATTTAGGCTTAAGATTAATGTTTATCTTGGAAGACTTCCTCTTTCGCAAAAATACTTCTGTTTGGGATAATCCCAAGACACTGAACGCACTGTTCGTTGAGGTGCTTCCCATCTCCAGAGTCACTGAGTACTGCCAGAACTATGATGAACTTACACCGGCATGGAAGGGGAGGGGGAGAGAATGTGTCATTGGTATGCATGATGGTAAACCCGTCCGAACCTCTCCCCACCCACGCTCTCCCTTCTCCAACAAAACGAGTGGTGAATCCTACCAATGCGAGATGTATATTTCATACATGACTGCTCGCATGTGACTCGACTTAGCTGTTGCGCAGTCGAGTTCCGGAGTGCTTAATTGAGATTAATAAAGCTTCTGGTTGTGTCCCAGCTTCCCCGACGTGGCAGGATGAAAAATCATCTTCTTTTCGTCAGGGGAACCTGAATCCATCAAGAGCCAAGTTCCCTAAAGGTTTATCCGGAGACTTGCACTTGTGCATTTATATTTATTTGTAACGTTCCATCTACGGCGGGATGTCCATGCTGTATGGAGGTGAGAACTTTGGACGCATGAGGAATGAAATATAGTGGAGAAGAACGGAAACCATTTTCGGGGCCCTGTCTCACTTTTTTTTTTCTTTTTCTAGCCTTTTTTTTTTGTTTTTGTTCCTTTTTTTTCTAGCCTTTTTCCGTAGATGTGGTCGAAAAGTCTACGCGGGGTGGATTCGATGCTTGCCTAGAGGCAGGAAAATAAATGGTTCTTCTGCAAGAAGTTTCACGGAACAGTCAACATTCCTGACCTAGTGTCAAAAGCTGAGTTTTACAATGTTCTTTCTATCTCGAACCCCTTTTTGCCTTCTGGGAAAGCTTTCCGCTTTACCTTTCTTTTTTTCCCCTCCTCTTTTAGCCCGGAGTTTTCAAACTTTTATGCCTTCCTTTTTTATACATCCTTTTTCCTATTGTTGCTTCACATTTTTGGATTCAAATATTCCATGCATCAAGAAATATGTCACTCAGCTTAGGAAAGGGGAAAACGAAAACAGAGTTTGGAAACCAGAAAGGCATTTAAGCAACCAGGAATTTAAAAGAGACGCTGCAGAAATAATATAAGCGACTCCATCATTATTCTGCCTATCCCTAAATAAGTAGTTATAAATAATATGCAAAGTACCAATTCTACACTTCTTTTCATTGAAAGAAAATTAAATAGGTTCTTAAGAATATTTAGACAGTTTTTAATATCATAAAATAGCAAATTAATATACTTCCTTATCATGAAATCGGGAAGAACATTTAAGTTAAAATGGGAACAATTCCTTTTGTTATATTCTTGAAATCCCTAAAAATTGATGAAATCATCTGAGTTGCAAATAGAAAATTTTCTAAATAGGATATATTAGATACTTATATTCTAAAATTTCAAATTCCTTTTAATATAATTTTTTGGCCTTAAATTCATTTTTAAATTAAAACAATTATTGAAAATTCGGTTTATATAAATTAGATACGAAAATACTAGCTTTAGAAAAAAACTTTAAATCGAATCGCGTATTCTTAATTTAAATTTTTTTTAAATATTTAGTTTATTTTTTTAAAATTCAAATTTGGATTTGCTATTGAGCATAAGAAATGACAAAAAATGTCAAATATTTTTGTACAGTAAGATTTCTATACGAAAAGAAAATCCTTTCTTTTAAACGTTTCAATACTATTCGGACACTACAACTGATACAATAACATTTATTTCTTTAAAAAAAACAGAAGAAAGAAAGATTCTTGCCCTGAGAGAAACTACGGTGAAGAAAGTTAATACTGGTACTCATTGTAATGGGAAAGTGCCTAACCATAGATGTTTCAATTGTTCAGACTCCGGTAAAAGAGAATCCTTGTCCAAGTAAAAGTACAGAATTGACTAGGAAATTTCGATTTCAGATTAATCCTTAGTAAAGAAAAGAAAATTTTTGAGATTTGCATTTACTTTAGAAACGGGAATCATTTCTTTAAAAAAAATTAAAATTATACAGCAGTTCAAAAACAATTCTTCATGACTAATCCCCAAGAAATATTTTCAACAGGTCTAGATCATAAAATGCCAAAAGGTAAGAAGACATTTAGGAATTAAAATGCTTATGATCGATTTAATTAACTACAAAACTAATTAATACTTATTTTACGCATCTATATAGTTTTCCATTAGCCGAAAAAAAGTATTCAAATAAAAATTTGAAACGATTCAATGGAAGCATTGTCAAACAATTTCAATTTAGATCATATTTTATATTCTACAAATATATCTTATTCAATTAGATGTTCATTTTTCAATTTTGGAATCTCTTGAGCTTTAACTTTATCTTGTAGAAAAGAACAAGAAACGTCCTTAAACAAAACAATTGTTTTCTTTAATAATAAAAAAATCAAAAATATGTAATTAATTGTCAGAAATAAAACCAAAAGTAAAATAAGCATGATAACGAAATATTGTAAGAAAGAAAAGAACAAAATTCTAAAATGAAATGCTAACATTTTCCAAAATTTAGAAAAACAGTTTTCTTATAAAACAAGAATGTATTTTAAGATGCAAATAATTAGACATAAATTATAGCCTACTTTGGGAATAATACTTTTTCCCTTGATCAAACTAACGCTAATAGAAAGTAATTGTTATACTTAGTGATACTGAATTAAAATATTACCCCCTTCGCCAAAAAGTAATTTTTCTTTTCAATCATATATTATGGGAATTGTGAAATAAATCTCCCGCAAATTCTCAGAACATTATCTAAGCCAATAGCTACTTTTTATTTTATTGAATTACGCTATATCGTTTCATAAGAAAAAATATCCAGTTATATTCCTTAAGAATCCATTTATTTTAATAAAAGAGCGAATTCATTAAGAAATTATCGAGCGCCACAACTACCAATTGATGTAGTGGAAATTTGAATTGAGAAACGTATTGTCATCGCTTCTAAATGAATTAATAATGAATTGTTCAAAAGAAAAAAAGAAAATCATTATTATTAATCATATATTCGTAATATGATTTCAAAAATTAATTTTTTCTCTTTTTATCCCAACTCCTATCTACCTCACCTGCCAGAAACACATTATCATATCCATTATCCTTTTACAACTGTATATCGCTAAAAGACCTGTAATAGTTGAAGTTAAAATGAATAAAATTTCCATATTTGAAAAAAAAATTATGTCATTTAACAAGCTAAGTTTACAGACGAACTTGATGATATTGCATGTACACTCTTCAACAGCTACCCCCTGCCAGTAAAAAACACTGCGCATGTGCTCCGACGTGGACAAAACTGGTGAAATAATTTTTGTCAGAGTACCTTCCCCGACCAGCGTATGCCTATCGAACTACCGAAACACAGAAGGGAGGATAGAGTGTAACCCAAAGGGTGGGGGTTGCCTTCAGGGGATGAAATGGGAACAGATGGCAAATCGGAAACTGTAGCCTCGGAGCCAAGAGCTCTATCCAAAGACAATGAAGTTCGAACCCAGGATGATGGAGACCCAGATAATGCGATTTCACTTCATAAATGCCTCCCTTTGCCATTACTCACCCGCAGAGGTCGCTATTTATACACGCGCACGAGCAGTCAAGTGCTAGAGGCCTTATCTTTATCGCATCTGTTAGGCTAAGTACTGCTTTCAACAATCCTATATGTTATCATAGTAGCGTTGGGATTGTTTGTGTGAGGGTCATCTTTTCCTGTGGTTTGAAATCTCGAGTACATCCATTAAACGCGCATCTTTTAGTGTTATGTTCGTACAGTGTTGGGAAATCGTTTGCAACTATAAACGAATTGAACTGCTTCGGCAATTGCGTCGCTGCTCGTTAATGAAACAATGAATTCCTGGATATTGTTGTTATAAATAATGGTGTAGGATTTCATGTCAACAGCATCTACAATCAAATGTGTTTTTTTAAAAAGTGGTTTAGAATATAATTGATTATATATATATATATATATATATATATATATATATATATATATATATATATATATATATATAGTTAAAATGTTTGATAATTATTATAACAGCTATAAAATTTTGACTAATTACTATACAAATATGATTTGTATTATTTATAGAGTGACGATTTTTTTTTCTGCAACAGAACGTGTCTTTTTCAAGCAAGATGAAATGAAGAATTTTTTTAACTTTAACATTATTATGGCCTTCTTATTTTTTGCGTGCCTTTCCATAAAAAATCTCTTGATTTTATTATTAATAAATTTAAAAAAACTCTTTAAATCTTTGGTTTTTTTTAAAAATAATCTCTTAATTCAATCATGTTTGGACATATTTACATGAATTTTTAAAGTAAAACAAGGCTCTTTAACCCTTAGTAGCCTGATTTACGAAAGTGATTTATTTTTAATATTACTGTGTTTGCTTGAGGGTCTAGATGAAAGGGAAAATAGCTAAAAAAATCACAATATTTATTTTACATATTTATTTAGAAAAAAAAACAGGTATCAATTTTGATACTTCAGGCATTAACGCCATAAAGAAATCAGATATACCTATGCATGAAATAATGCGAAACATTGATTGTTTTTATTATCGCAAGTATTTATATTCTTCAGAAAAAGAAAATATATCAAATTTGTATTCAACAAAACTTTTAGTAAAATGTATTTACTTGTTCACTTTGCCGCGCGAGTAATATGTCATAGATAAAATAAAACAATAATGACATTTTATTTATTAAAAAATTTCGTTGAAAAGAATATTATACAACAGTAAAATACGTACAGCCAACCTATAAAAAAAACTAATAGTAATGTGAACATTCGGTTTAAAAGATTGGTATCAAAATTGAAACTCTAGGTTATTAAGGGTTAAGAAAGTAGCTTATAATCTTGAATTACGGCCGGATGATATTGACGACACCTAAGCTAGTAACCCCTCTTCAAATTTCCATACCATAAGAACAGCGGGGCATTTCACAATACAGAATTGAACCTGTTACAGGCCTTCTGTACGACAATTTTTCTATGAAGGGTTTTGAACCTGGAACTTTCAGGTCTGAATACACCATGCCATTAAGGCGCCATGAACCCGTCAAAGTTTAATGAATAAATAAAATATCGCTTTTAAAAGTTCCATCAATCAATGCTATCAATATTAAAATTTAATTTGTTATATCTAAAAAAAGCAATTAAATACAGTTGATGTAAAAAAGTCAATATCTGAAAATTAATCGTAAAATTTCAATTTCATTTTAACTCTTATTCATAAGTTTCATATTCTATTATTCATATGTGGTTAACCTGAGGGATTGAGTTTCATGAAAATTTTCCGCGTACTCTTTAATCGATCTTATCCCCTTAATTTGTTCCTGCATAAAATTGTGGACCTTTTGCAAGACCCAGATTCCTTACTTGACATTGAGAAATGAAATATAAATCTTCGAATTGAAGATATTACTTTTATTCAATCTTTTTTGCAAATATGCATTTTGGACACCTTCTATCTGACTGATTAAAGCCAAAATCTAACACGAAACTGTAAATGTCATCGTTAGATAACACACATACCAAATTTCATTGATTTAAGTCACTGGGTTGACATGCAAGCGAAAATGCAGATTGACAGACTGTCAATTCCATCACAGATTTGGGTCCAAATTTGATAATAATTTACATATGACATTCTAAACTTGTATGCCAAATTTTTTATCAATATAGCGTTTTACATTTTGTAGTTATCGAGCTCATTTGTACTTGGACACAGCCAGATAGATTTATTCTGAATGGGTTTCGTTCAAAATGTAGTAGAAATCTAAAACTTTCAGTCTATAAAAAAATAGATCAACGCGTTTTAGATTCATCAGATACACAGATGAAAAGCCAATAATGTCATTTTCTAACAGAAACGTAGAGATTTATCAAAATTTGGAATTCGAATTTTTTGACAATTGCAAAACTTTCTCTACGCTTCCTATACGAGAAATCTTAACAGTTGTTATTCATGCTCTGCAATTTATTGTCGCTTAGACATTCAACAATGATACTTTTCAGTTACAAAATAATAAAAGTCATATGACCTTTCCAAAAAAAAGATATTTTTATGAATGTTAAAGAAAATAAGAACTGCAATTTACTCTAAGCCACGAGGCTATTTCCGAGGAAAAATATCGATCATATTAAAAAAATTAGTAATGATTCAAATTTTTTTAAAAATTTAGCTTTAGATTTATTTATAATTTTCGGTTCATAAACAATAAGAAGCAAAATTAATATAATTTATTGAAAAGACCATTTATAGTATACGAACAGTTACCTTAATTTCTGTATTAGAAAAAAAGAAATACAACTATTTGTACTTTTGGAATATGACTGTAACCTTTTCTTCGACTTCAAATTCGATGGCACGATCTTCTCAAACAACGATTCAAAATTTATTTTTAATCCTTTGCACTCCGATGGTGCCTCTGACTCACAAATCAAGATTGTGCATCATTTTGACGTTTTATTTATTTATTTTTCAAATTTAATGGTTAAAAATGCCTACATAATGGTTAAGAGATGTAGATTAATTTTTCAAAGAAATTCAACTTAAAATAATTATGAATATTTATTTTTCATTGTAATAAATAAATCTTTGTATAAGGCGAATAATTTTGCATCGAAATATTTGTATAAGTGCAAAGGGTTAAAGAATACAAAAAATATTGAATGGAATGTAATTGTATATTATTTGGTGAAGTTGATAAATACCTATCAAAATCCGAAAATAAATACTAAATTTTTTAAAAAAATACTCAGTTTTTTAAAATTTAATTTCAATATATTTTGTTTATTTTATATGTTTTTCATCTAAGGGTTCTTTGGAGATCCTTTTTTATTAAAGTCTATTTCCTAAGGCCTTATAGCAACAAAAAAAATCAAAAGTAGTCGAAAAGGTATGACGAAAATACTTCAAGATTTTTTTTACCTCAGTTTCATATAATATTTTCTTTCAGTTTAATTTTATAAATATAATTAAAACAATACTATATAAGTTCTATATAATATATAATAATAAATTATAATTCTATAAAATTCTATATAATGGAAGCAATTATATATTCTATATTAACACGGATTTGGCTTGTGCGCAAGGTTTTGAAATATTATGCAAGTAACTCATGAAAAAATGTTAAGAAAATTCACCCATAAAAAACTGGAAGATCACACAATATGTTATCTGAATATATATCACTTACTTACTTTTATGCTCTCGAAATATAATATTTTTTCTTAAAATTTAAAGGAAACATAAGCTTGAAACAAACCAAACTATTTAATGCTTTGTTTTTAAGCTATTTTCTTCATTTTTTTGTATAATTGTACCGAAAAAATTCAATCACGATACAATAAACTTTATTTTGAAAATTCTTTGGGAAAGTGTTTTAAATATAGCACTGAAATATAATGATTTAAAGTAAAAAAATCACTTACCCTAATACCATGGAAATGGTCTTTGGAAGGTACAAGAAGCATATAATGTGTCTTTTCTTTCAAATTTTTTAACTTTCTTTTTCTGTTCTATGGACTTCAAGAGTTATTTACGTAGAGAAGTTATCAGCTAACGCAATGCAATATTTATCGAAATGAAAGGAATTCTTAGAATAAAAATCCAATTTAAAGAAATTAAGAATTCTTGACTTTCTGAGTTATTTCCTTAAACAAATTCATACAGTTTTAAATATGATAAAACCTGGAATAATCATAAAAACACCTTCTACGTCATATAAAGCATTCCCATTTTTAAAAGTCATATATCAATTAATGAACAGTTTTTAGAACACTGGTTACCAGTTAATCAATATTTGCATTCGCATCATTCAGTTTTCGAAACCATTTGTTTCTGTTCACAACAGATTTTTCTTCTTTATTCCATTTTCTCTAATCCACTTTCTTTCTGTCTTTTTCCGATGTATTTTTTGTCATGAAGTTCAATCTTGAAATGAGGCTGCAATCAAATACTAATTTATTATGGTTTCAAAAACTTAATAATGCTCTGAAACGGTTTTAAAATTCAATCACTTTTCAAAATACAAAGTTTGGAAAATAAATAAGTCATTAAACCGTGTTGAGTGGTATCTATTCTTCATCCGGATTTTTTAATAAGTTCAGGTTAAATAAAGCGAACAAACTAGAGCAAAATTTACACGTTGTTGACAGGAGATAACTCGAACATCATCAGTGATATTCTCTTTTTTTTATCATATTTTTAAAATAATAAAAATAACACTCATAAATATTTATATATGTCTTAAATGCTCAGAAAAATTTAAATTTTCGAATAAAATCATGAAATTTTTTATTGAAATTTTAAATACTCTATATCCCTTAAGAAAACCGAATCTTGCTTGACAATATATTTCGAGACATCATCTGTGAAAGTGTTCTTATAACCTTTTCCCCCCTCTCGATTTCTGTAAATCGAAATAGGAAGAATATTTCATTCATCATTATTTATTAAATTTCGAAAATCTTTCATATTCACATGAAATAAGGATATCAGTTTTATAGTTTAAAGTATGATTAAGGTATTAAATATAATCTATCACAGATTCTCGAGACTTTTGAAGATATTTTTAAAACTCCAGTTTCTGCGTTTATAGGTTATAATATTCAATCTAGAATATTCAAATTTCTTTACATGCAATTGCATTATTTTTTTGAATTTCCTTTGAGAGATGTATGAAGAGTAATTATGGAACGTACGTTTAAGAAAACAATTGACCCATTTTCTCAAATTTATTTATCATAAATGGTTATGATCCGTTTCGGGTGATTACTTATAAAACTTTTTTATATTGTTATTATTTTTACATATTCTCTATTTTTTGTGAATACTCACTTGTAAGGAAGTTGCAGTTGTTTTTTGATTGGGGGGGGGGGTCGGATTCGAATGCATTATGTTATAAAATATTATTTTGTTGAGTATTTTTTCATACAAATAA
>JAOUZG010016694.1:4270524-4404227 GCA_026289955.1 Argiope argentata | reverse complement strand
ATAGATAGATAGATAGATAGATAGATAGATAGATAGATAGATAGATAGACAAAGAATGAAGTATATCAATAATGATGTAAAACGATATAAATACATGTAACAAATTATTATATGCAAAAAAGAGCTTGTTTTAAAAAACATGAATGAAATTATAATCTTTGCTGGATTAAACCAACTTGAATGCTTACCTAATAGATTCGGGTTCCCGCGCTCTGTTGCGTGTATTTAAAGAAAAGCAGTGATGTGCTCACATAGGGTGTAGTTTAAAAATTCTCAGATCATTTTAATAAAGATAATGAATTAAATATTTTATGCACTGTTTGTTTCAAAACTGGAAATCCTATCGAAGGTGAAATTAATTCTAAAACCAATCTCGAAATACAAGACAAAAAACAAAAAAGGGGGAATGAATTTCTTTAAAAATTCTGCTTTTTTCGGAATTACTGAGCAGTGAGTTCCTGTTCCTGACAGTAACAAGGACAAAAGTAATTCGACTCGGAAATTCTCACGGAATTTCATATCAACTATATGCTCTGTTGCAGTTTATTTTATACTCTAAGAACTTGCTTAGAATTGAAGATGTTTTACCTTTCTTCTTCCTCTGCATAGAAGACAATAACACATCAACGAATATATTGTCATGGAATTTTTCAGAAAATTAATGTCCTGTGGGTATGGTGAAACAGTCCAATATGCTCAATTACAAATAACGACAATTTATTTTGCACGAAAATAAGAACAATCAGACGGTAAAACACGGCCGATGCATACAATACCGATGGTCACAATGAACAGAAAACCTGTAATAGCTCTCTGTAAAAGTGTCTTCCTTGCTTTAGAACTAACTGCGTTGAGAAGCAATATTAAAAATTCGTAGTAATATTTATGTTCTATGTTTTCTTTAATAAGAAAGACAATTTTTTTGTACAATTTTTATTTCTTTGAAGCATTTTAAATATGTTTTTAATGAACTTTTTTATTATTTTTGTTTTTAAAATAACATATTTTTAGGGAAGAATATCTTTTAAGTAACAACGTAATCATTACCATTTTTTTCTCCTTATTTTGTCTACATTGTATGTCATTTTATAGAATATCAATATACTATACATAGTGTCTAAGGAAAATATATAATAATTCTCAAATCTCATGCTTTGCCTAAAACTGCGGGCATTCTAGAAATTCTTAGATATTCTATAAAATGCCTTCATTAAAGTTATTCTATAAAATTCGTATATTGCAGGTAACATTATCTTTATTGATTGAATGAGGTTTTACCTTTAATACTGCATGGATTCAATATGAGTATAAAGCTACATGGTAAATCATCAGTTTCGTAGCTGAAGAATTGCAAATTGTTTCCAGTTGGCACTTGAAGAGATGCATATTAACTTTTAGACATAAATGATTTTCTAAGGGTCCGTATCTTTAATGCTTCCAGGAAGAAATAATACATTTCTTACTTCTTCAATGCAATAGAATATTTGAATTAAATAAAATCCAATTAGCTCACAGAGAATATAATTGTATTATACGTCTTTCTAATATTATTTGCAACCATGATCAAATGATATGGAATATCTTAGAGCTTGTACCACCAGCTCCAAGCTTCGACTCCACACAATTGCAGAGTGCTTGATAAACGATAGATTCGAAACACACCAGACTTGTGAATAAATAATGAGATAGTACACGATCTTTCATCCGAGAGCATCGAATCGTGATGCTTACATTCTGCCTCTCAAGAGCACCCCATATTCTTTCAGAGGAGATAAATAAAATGTACATTGAAAAATTTGTAAACAATTCTCCCCTAAAATTTTTTAAATTATTTATTTTTGTTCTTTCCTTTACCAAAACACTATATATATATATATATATATATATATATATATATATATATATATATATATAGAGAGAGAGAGAGAGAGAGAGAGAGAGAGAGAGAGAGAGAGAGAGAGAGAGAGATTCCTTAACTAAGTTAATACGCATTTTAACTAACTTTTTTTATTTAGCTACTTTGTTTACAAGTAATGATTCTGGCTTCTAAATTTTTTTTTTCATTTTTAAAAGGAAAATCTCGTTGTTACAGTTTATTTATCTCATTCGTTCACTCACAAACTTGTATGCTAACATTCTTTATGTCTACAACTTCTGTGCCAAAAGACAATATATTTTTTATGATATTTAATCATCAAAGTTGAAACAAAATCTAAAATCAGCAATGTAAAAGCTCCATGTTTTTTGTTTGCTTATAGTAATGCACCTACAGAAGCATTTAGATAGCATAATATTTGTTTTCCGAAAAATTGAATTAGCCGCTGCTACAAAAACAAAAATCTTGTTAAACAATCTGAGATTTTTCGAGTAAAAATGAAGTATCATAAAATTACGAGAATAAAATATAACATAAAATAGATTCTTTATTCTAATATAAATAGTTGAAATAAATTAAATATGTTTATGAAGACGTAAAAAGGAATTAGTTATTCTTTAAAACCTTTGTGCATGAAAAAGTTATCATAATCTATACTAAATGTGACAAATTCGGTAATGTGATATGGATGCTTAATAAATAATGCATAATGATCTTGTAGTCGGTGAATAGGTTAATCAACTAAGCTTACAGAAATTCAAAGATAATATAATAATGGCGTTGAATATTAGGCTAACCTTTGTACAAATTCATTTACATTGCTATTAAATGAATTGATGTGAAATGGAATACTTTTTCTCAGTCTCCAAAAAACCTGTCGTTTATCCTCAATTTTTTTCCATATCAGTATAAGTATTATTATTCTATGGTAAGTAGAGAGCAGTGGAATCTTTTTCTAAGGGTCTAGGCTCCCAAGCGTAATCTAGATATTTTTCTATGGATTATTCTGAATATTTTCGATATTTGGTTATAAAATTAATTATGGATTTATAATTTCTTTTTCCCTGTATTAAAAACTGAATTTACTCTTTGTAGCAGTTTGTCTATCATAAATTAATCATAAGGTGATTAATTCATGGTTAACTATCCTTTTAATAAAATTACATTATTAAATGAATTGAAATTAAATGATATTTTTTTCGTCTCCTCAAAAGTATGCCGTTTCCCCATGTAAGTATGCGTGCCTTAATCCTGCAAAGCTTAGATGGCTTTTGGAGTCTTTTGTATGTGTGTAGACTCCCCTAGTTGCTCCCGAAATTTTTTCTGGGAGTTATTCTGTTTTTCATAGTAAGCTGTAATTATGTTGTTCTAATATTTTTAACAGTATTGAAAATTAAATCGACTCTTTTCGGTATTCTATGTAAAGTCTCCTAAGATATTTAATTTTTCTGGGGTGTTTTTCATGTGCGATACGAAAAGATGAATCAGCCTAATGTTTCTTCATCTTAAGAACCTATGCATAACTTACATCATAAAGTCGTAAGAGCTTTCTCTCCAGCCAGAACTATTCTCCAATTTATGTATATTATATTTTTCTGTCATATATCACTTAATTCTCAAGATGTTAACAAGGAAAGACAGAAATAGACAACACCATGGAGAGATGCAAGAAATCTCAATTTTTTTTTTGAAGGATTTAAAAAAATAAAAATCATTATTCTGTTTTTCCTTAAAATTCTGCCTTCAAAATTCGGTCGAGATATTTCCTCCTCTTTAATTAAAGAATCAATTATTCTATTGTATCATTCGAAGTAGGATAAAGTAATATCAAAAAGAAAATCTTTAGTGGCTTTAGTAAATAATAAAAATTCATTGGAATCTGACCCTATCAGTCGTACCCATCCATTTCCGAATTATTGATTTAAAAATCTGAATAATCCATAGATTCTTTCTCAACTTATATTCAAGCACTTTTTATCAAAATTTCAGGTTTATGAAGTTTATTTTTAATTCTTTCTTTCGTAATAAAAATATTTTTATCAGCTTATGTACGTTTTTACACTGTTCATTGGCATTTCACTTCACGAAACTAATAATAAGTTTCTATAATTAGTATTAATTTCGTAATAGTAAGTTTATAATAAACACCTATTATGAATATCACTAAAAAATTTCAGATATTCAGGCATTATCAATTTTGACAAAGTTTATAGCATTATATACTTTGCGAAAAAGGGAAGATTTGCAATGATTTGTAGAAGTCATAAGTGATAGAAATATAATTATTCCATCAACTGTACAAAATGAAAATACTATTATCTTCCCTTAAATCATTTCTTCTATAAAAAGTTTCAAGAAAATCGGAAGCTTTTAAGAAATATAAAATATACAGTCATAACAGTTTTAAATACATCTTCAAGTATTTGGCATACCTCATTTTATTTTAAAATATATTTGTAAACAAAACACTGATCTTTTCTCGATCCTTTTACCCTATCTTTTTGAAGTTCAGCACGATGTGAACAAAACTATTTTAAAAAAATAGCAATAATAACTTCAACCTATGGCAAATCATTAATTTCGTAGTCCATCTGTCCCAAGAGCCTATCGACTTATTTTCCTCGCTTTCATTTTAATCATCAGAGCTCAGTTCAGAAATTATGCTCACCGCAGAAAAAAAACCCTGTTTCCTGACTGAGAACTCGGGCACCACGCGAGTCATCTGCATGTAAAGGAAGCAATTGTATAGGAAAGGCAACTCTGTATAACCTGCCTAAATCTCATTCCTCACGCAAGGGACTCTCTCCGAGAAGGGGGGAGGGGTTCTTCTGACTCGATCAGGGGAGAGGGGGATGCAGGGAAGTCGAGTGTGCAGTCATTTGGATATCAGTATAACATAGCGTGTTCGGGCAATCCTAGTGCAATCTGCAAATGACCTGGAAGACGGTAGGTTAATGTTCTCCATAGGCTCGTTGGCTCTGTGAACCGAACAATGGGCTTTCTGACATCATATATTCATTATTGCAGCCGTAAACTTGTAGAGAGGCGGGGGCTTTCCAGGATTCCGGGTAAAATAGCAAAAGGTGGAAATTCGGTGTCTCTGTCAAAGAGGGATGGTGATTCTTTTTTTTTTATTTGGAAAATTTTAGTAGGGTGCCATATTTCTTAATAACAGTTGGATAACGAATGAATATGAAGTGTTAAAATGTATCTTGCTGGTCCGTTTCCACGTTTCGTAATGCTCTTTTGAAAGTATTTTGCATAGATCTCGATGAGATTTCATTCTAAACGAAGTAACATTGAGTATTCTCATACAATCAAAGGCAAAGGGCCCTTTGAAGTTCAATTACTGATAGCTGTGGATTTAATTAAGAATTTTAAACATCGATTGGAATATTTTTAGAATAAAATCTCTGAATTGAAAAGAATGAAAACGATATGTATTCCACAATTTTTCTCTGCAGGCATTCTTAGATATACTATAAATATTTCACCAACAAATATGATATAAAATGCTCATTAGCCCAACAGAGAAAATATTGAGTGAATAAAATAAAACAAATGTAAAATATTCCATATTTGCCATTATTGCTAGCATATTAATTAATCCCCCTTTTATGTTTTCGTAACACATAACAAAGCTTATTTGAAATCCTTTAAGTAAGAATTTAAAAAATTCCTAATCTTAAGGCATATTTATTCATGTTTAATAGTTAAGCAAAAGCATAAATCATAAAAACGATTATTTATTAAAATTAATTGAAAATACCACAGACCATGATATATAAGCAAATGGGTCACATAAGATTATGATCAACAAAAGTGCTCATAGAAAAAAGTCTGTAGATGAAGAAATTTGATGATTTCTGATTGAAAAATGTGCCTCGCAATATCAATTAATTACACCTAAAACATCTATGGCAATTGGAAATATGTCCTTATCAAAAAAAAAATTATCGTTGAAAATAAGAGAGAAAATGTAACCGTCTTTAAGTTATAACTGATACATGCTATGTTTAAATCTTTAAGGCTGAAAAGGCAACTTAGGAAACAGTGGTAGGAAAAGTTGCTCCAGATTTAAAATTGACATTGGTCATTTGGGGATCTCAAGTTATCATCAGTAAAAATTATATTGAGTTCCAAAATATAATTATTGTACATAGTTAGTATAGCAGACATCTTCATTCATATTGCAATCACAATATTTGGAAAAGTACAAGAAAAAGTATGAAATGTCAATAAATGAGCATATTTTATTGTACATATTTTATAGATAATTGGATAAAAAAGCTAAGTTCAATACTTCTGCAAAATATATCTATAATATTTCTCTGACCGAAATATGCCTATAAAATTAACTTGAATTCACTATAGAAAGTACACTTTCCTAAAAAGCTGCTATATTTTCAATACTACTTTAAACAAATGGGAATTTTTTAACTGGAGAGTGATTCTTAATTGCCTTGTTTGCTTTTAATGTTAACAGTTTGTAAGTATTTTGTCTCGACACAGCTTTTCTTATCAACACAAAGACACTGAAAGAAACTAATGTATAATTACTGGCCAGTGATACCATATTTATAATTACAAAAATGTCCTAATCCTATGTGATTGTGATATTCTTTAATACAGTACATGTATATTCTTTATGACATTGTTCTTATACATTCATACCAGTTTTATGGCAAAGTAAAAAAATATTTGACATCAAAGAGTGGAACTACTTCCAATATAGTTAATGCTTGTAAGATACCATACAACCGGATACATGGTCACTTAAGTGTTGTTGTTTTTGTTACATATGGCACTTGCCGTGGACAAGCTTTCTGCTGATACAGCAGCAGATTTAAGCCGAAAGGAGCGTCCTTTGTTTTTGAAGTAACACCAACTACGGCCAAGAATACGACTTAGCTACACACTCACCACATTCGTTTACCCAGCCCCTTTTTACAGGGGGGGGCACAGTTACACACCTCACAGATAGCACACAGAAGAACAATCATGCTCGAACCGGGACTCCCAGAACACGAGGAAGACGCGCTACCTCTGTGCCAGAAAGCCGGCACTTAAGTGGTGTTATATTATTATTAAAAACTGATAACTGACTTTTTCGATTTTCCTAAAAAAGGCAGAAATTAGGAAAAAACAAGCTGGTAAACCATTTTTAAACATTTTTTTTCTACTACAGATCAATTTTCTTTGTTTGTTAAAGAGAATGTAAAAGTTAATTTCTGAGGTTTTTATTGTTGCATATAAATATAAGGTACACCGTAGTATCTTTCGTTGTGCAGGCTAATTTTTCCGCTTGATACGTTACATTTGGAAAAAATGTTAGAATCAAATAATGTTTAAATTATTTGATATTAATTTTAAAATATAATCTTTGGCATTTAAAACTATATTTTCGTTTTCGCCAAACGGAAATATATATAGCATTAAAAGGTTTTAAATGGGAATATTTTTTTAAAAAAAAAATCTTTAAATATTTTGGATGAAGCTAAAATAAGTTAATAATGTCTGAAAAGCAGGGGGATTAAAAATTAAGAACTCAAGGTCATTGGTGATTATTAACATTACATTTTCAGACTTATTGTGTTTAAAAGTAAACATTTTGAAAAAATTATCTTATTAAATTTCTGAATGAAATAAAATTAAATTCGAGTAAATTTTTTTTCTAAATATAGGGAGTTTTTTAAAAACAAAAACTATATTTTTTCACTGATTGAATAATTTGAAAGCTTATTGAAAATTTCTGAACACCCATTTTTTATCTAAAGTAACCAATATTGAATATATAAATAAGAATATCACTCACAACCAACACCTTCCTATCGAGATACAGCAATGAACATAATACTAATAGATTTGATAAATATTCTGAGAGCAACTAAATCAATAGTTTATTCGATAATTTCCAGCTTAAGGTATAGAATAAAATAGCCTTATAAGAAAATTAAATTAATTTGAACAACGCCTTCCTATAGAGATACAACAATAAATATAATACTAATAGAATTCATAACTACTCTGAAATCAACTAAATCAATATTTTATTCGTACATTTCTAGATTAATGAACAGAATATAATGGCTTTTTTTAAAAAAATAAATTGAATTGGTTTTCAAAATTACAATTTAAAGAAAGAGTAAGTTTGATACTATTTTACGCAAAACGTAAAATTCTTCCGTAATAATTAATAATCCTTTTGAAATAATAGTTCAAATACGTATGCTAAAAATAGGAAAACGATGAATAACAAAATATTTGAATTGGAATATCTTCAATTGAAAACCACTAGTTGCCAAGCCTTCCAAAAAAAGATATTTTGCTATTTTGAAATTTTAATCTTTTAAGTGCTACGCTCTTTTATTCATTTATGAGCGACACATTTTTAATAAAATTAATAATTCTAGTATCTAAATAAAGTATTTCCGTATAACTGAGAAATAAAAAAGAAGCAGGCCAGGTTACTAAGAATTCCTTACATTCGCTTGCTAATAGTAATTCGACAATTTCTCGAAATGTGCATCCTGCATTTAAATCTAAGTAATCCCTCTTCGGCCCTAATTGAAATATCAGTAAATTTTTATTTCTTTCTGATTATCTACAAGTTTTACAAATATATATATACAAAGTTTCAATGAGCTATAAAAACAAAAGAACAGATTAAAAATTTTCAAGCAATAAGAGGCGGACAATTTTTTTATTTTCAATTTATCAGTTTTAACTGTCTCAGGGGGAGGAATATCATAAAGGATAGCTTAGAAAATTTCTTTGTAGCATGCTATTTCTGAGTTTTAGGTAAAAATATAAAATTAAAATTTTTTGTTAGTATCCCATGTGCTCTAAAGTTACTGGAAATCAGATAAATTTTCTCATTTATTTCTCTGTCCGTTTTCGAACACTAATAAACAATAATAAAATTTTGTCTGGGAAGGGAATATTAAATAGCGTGAAACTGTTCACTCGGGGGGGGGGGGGGGGGCACCCCCTGTTTTTTTTTTGAAAAAAAATTTATTTACTTTAATATCAAGATAATTCCTAATATATGAAAATATCTCTTCTCCATTAGTTTTTACATATTTATATAAAATTTCATGAAATTTATAAAAAAATTAAACGCTAAACGTTTTAACATTTGGAAATTTTTAATTTTCCCTATTTTGACAAAATAGCCTGTTTAATAAATTAATGCCTGTAATTTCTGATTTAATCTACATAATGCAGGAAATTTAGTTTCCTTTATGCATTTAAACTTTCTATTTTGTCTGAAAAATAGCATTTACATTTCTACATTATAACTCAGTAAATATGATTTTGAATATGAAAAAAAAATTAACTCAATCAAATGCTTCAATATTAATATGAAAATAAAAAAATGTAATTAATAATCCTAAATTTCATGTTCAGAATCTTTTATATTATATTGCAAAAGATATATTTAAAATAACTTTAAAAAAATTTCTTCCAATAAGTGAATGGTTCTTTTTTTACTAATTTTAATTGGTCATAACTTCTCCAAAAATTATTGAAATGCAAGTTTTTGAAAAAAGTTTTCTTAGCAAGTTTTTTCTTAGCATTTAAAGTAAAAACTGAAAAATCGATTTCTTTATCAATCCAAAAAGGTTCTGGAAAAATTCTTGGCCACTTTACTTGTAATTTATAATAACTCTAAACGTAACACTGTAATGGCTAAAAAATTTTGGATTCATGTTTTGATAATAATGATTATTATTATTTACAAAAAGACCTATCAAAATCTGCTCTTGATTTTACTAGGAATTAGCAGACATTGTTATTTATGTTCAATACGATTCATTTTTATTTAAAATTACATCTTTATAATACTATTAAGATTGCATTCCAGAATTGAAGTTCTAAAACAATAGATTATACTTGTAATACAAATGTAATATGAAATGGGATTAAAAAGTTAGTCACTTTAAAATTATCATGAATATAAACATTCGCACTGCTTTCTCTTTTAAATGGCACGCTTTTTGATCATTTTGAATTCACTCTTAAACTAAAGGACAATATTAATACAATTTTAATATATTTGAAGTAATGAAATTGTAGTTTAAGCAAAATGTTTCAATATAAACAATTATAGTAAAGTAATGAATTTTAGTTTTGTGTTATGCACCATGCGTGTCATACCGGTTTAATTTTTATGCACCATGCGTGTCATACCGGTTAAATTTTATAATTTCATACGAGCACAATAAAGTCATAGAAAAGAAAAAAACACATGCAGTTGGATGTTTGCGGGCATATACTGTTATTTTGTAATGTAATTGTGTTGGCATACAAATTGATACTCTTAAAAAGTTGTGTAAGGTTTTAAAACATCATTATTATGCAAGTAGTATGATAATCATCAAAAATAAGCACAATTAACTCTATTAGAACATTCGCGCAGAGCTATCAGATACTTATCCTTTAATCATAGAAAATAGGTTTTGTTGTTAAAAGCGTAAGAGCGCCACAACAATTGCTGTCAATCTTAAAACAGATTATCTGTGAAATTTGTTATTTGTAATTAAAGGATAAAATATTTTATTAAAAATAATGAAATCATTCCCAAGAAGATTAAATCCTTTTTAAAATTGAAAAATAAGCAGAGAGTGAAAAGAGGAATAACAAAGGACTAACTTGAAAACATCACGGTAATTGCTAAAAAATATGCAAGCCCAACTACGAAAAAGCATATTCATCTTTCAGCAATCGATCTTGCTCTTAAATATAAAATGTTCCTTTATATACATATTCTTTTATTAATAGTTATGAAATTAATAAATAATTTGAATAAAATAACTCAATAAAATTTAGACTGTAAATAAATGCAGAAATTTTTTTACAATTAAAAGATGAATCTGAAAACTAAAAATTATCCTCTCACGCAAGCAATAGAAAAATTACAAATTTCGTCTTGCATATTGCTTTTAAAATATCTTATTTTCATCTCGAAATAGTTCTTCAATTGAAGGAGAATATTTACAATTTTTTTTACTTATTAATGATTAAGTATTTAAATCCCTAAGTTAAGAGGACATAAAACCAAAATCAAAAACAGTAACATGAATGTCATTTCGAACTACAAAGCCTCCTCGTTGCAAAATAAATTATTAATCGCTAAGAAATATGAATACCCTTTTTAACAGAAACTACCTCTCCGCAAGGCGAGCCTTTGTGTGCTGGTGATTTGTAACTGGCCCCTCGAGACGGTGCGTGGTGTGAGGCTATCGCATCGGCCAGACCTCGCGTACAGCAGCGGCGTTTTATACTGGGAGCTGCCGTCTCACTGATAGCGATTCTCGAGGGCACCAGCAAACCGTTTGACGCCGCCCCATGGGGCACGAGAATTCGTCACTTTTAATCTCCCCGTGGCCACTTCAAAAGCCTTGTGTGTCCACTCCTCCCGGAAGGACTAGCCACATTACAAGCGGAACCTGCGTTAAATATATTTCGGCCGGCACCCAGGGGTTTAGCGGCCTATTAGCAGACTCTTCGTGGTCACCAGGTTAAATGCATACTTTTCAGAACGCTCAATTTCGGACGTTTATTCGTAGAAGGAGGAGAGAATTAAATAGCGATGAAGGCCTTTTATTTAGATATGGCTTCACTGCCGAGCTTAACGAAGCTCGGATTTGGGAGGTGAGGAAGCTCGGAAGTTTTGCATTCAAAACAAGCCAAAAAGTTTTCTGTAAATAGATGAGGAAAGATAGTATTTGGCTGCATTTACAGAATAACGTAAACAGTTTTATTCGGGATTTTTTTTCTTTCGTAAATCAACCCAAAATATTCTAAAAAGTTTTTTTAAGAATATTGGTAGAAAATGCGTACTTGTACCCAATTCGCGATTTTTAAAGAAATATTTGCTAAAGGCGAATTTCATTTTTTAACTTTAATATTTTAAATAATTTAACAAAAAATTAAAGAAAAACTGGAAGGTATGTAAGGAAAAATATTCTCATTCTCTTTGAGAAATTTCTAGTTACGTGATCTATAACAAAAAAGACTTTATTGTATTGTAAACTAACAGACTGATAGAAAAATAGAAAAAAGCATGTACTGTCTAAATAAAACAGTGTCTTCAAAATATCCCAAATTATATTTTAATTAAAAAGAAAGAGTATACACCGTCTGAATAAAAGAGTTTCGTTAAAATATCACAAATTATATTTTACTTTCTATCATCTTAAATTCGTGCACGATAAAACTACAGTAAATAATTTTGTGACAAACATTCGATATGAACTTTAATTCTTTCCCATTTTAACTTCAAAGAAAATATTATTTATTAATTAAATTAATTTACTTTCCAACTATATTTATGTCTTATATTTCGTGCATGAGCTAAATATTTTGCCCGAAAACGAACCATTAATCATTGCATGACTTGAAAGTAGGCCATGTCTCTTTCATTTTGGAATCAAACGAGCGTAAGGCAGGAGTAAAAAAATGCTTCGCCACAGTAAAATGGAAAAAATATATACATTTACGTGTTAGAGGAAATGCGCAGTAACTGTTATTATATGGTTGTGATGCTGCATGATTTGTTTACAAAGCCTATTTATTTCATTCAGAATAAATAGGAAGCTTTTTTCTCTTTAATACGAGCCACAAATCTATTGTTTCTTTGTTTTTGCTTTCAAATTTTTATTTTTCCCCTTTTAAAGCATTGATTTTTTTAGAAAAGCAAATTATCATTTTATCTCTTTTTTTAATATTTTTTTCAAAATTTTCTCTGTATAGCCGAATTAAATGTAATTTCTCCAAAGAACAAACCCTTAATTATATTTTTTAACCCTTCAGCAACGTAACTGTTTTCTTAACGGTTCAGAGATAAGGATTTTATTTCCCGTTCAAACTGTCATTACAGGGCTAATATATATACAGACTAAATCGTCTTTCATTCCCTGTTGAACAATACAAGAAATTTTATTAAGTCCGTAATTAAGTTCGCTATTTTCATAGGCTGTTGAAAAACTTAGTTGTAATCACGTATGTAAAAATGAAAATTTATAAGTAATATTTTGCATCTTTTATTATTTTGGAAATCATTCCATTGATTAGGAACAATAATTCACTTTCAATATCATAAAATGACTTTTTTATATAGACAACTTCAATACTGTTACAATCATTGCTCTATGGTCAACAGTTTTCCAAATATAAAATATATTATAACCAATAGCGTTTTGAAAAACAGGTTAAAAGAACAAAAGTTAAATCTTAAAAATTAATAATAAAATTGATGTAAATGGGTTTTTAGTTATAAAAGGTTCCTGTTCGAAAGGAATGCAAAATAGGCTTTGGGGTTGTCTTTGGCATTTTAGGGCGCAATCAAATGCTGAAGATGACAATTGAGCCGGCTACACCACCAAATTTAAATGACTCACGAAAGAAAGGTTTCATTCTGGACAGAAGATTTAATTCATATATATATATATATAAAATTGAAGTGGGTTTTGAAGATGGGTGCTATAGTTCCGAATTCGAGATGCTATAATCAAATCCTCGTGATTAACGATATTAATTCATATCAATACACTCTCCTTAACTTGCAAGGAGTATTCAATTTAAATATATTTATGTATTTCAACGCAACATTACAGGCTATTTTGAGATGGAACTTGTAATTCTAAACCCTATGGGATAGCGAGGTGGAGGATCGAGGAGGATAGCGAGGAGAAACGACACCCGTCTCTTCAAACTTCCACACCACATCATCGAAAGGACATCTGATATTTGTGGACTTGACTTTCTAACGCTGTGGTTATTCGGTGAAACTGGACCTCTAAATATATAAGCCTAAGATCTTAAATCAGAGACTAGGACCCACCACCAAATCTAAAATGAAGGTTTTAGAGGTTCGAAAACTTCACCTTTATTTCATTACAAACCTGGCGTTATGACAAATGTTATGATATATGCGAAACAGTAAACGGTAAATATATATTACAGAATTCCGATACCATTAATCACCAAAACACATGGAAAGTTAGTCAGTCAATGGCAGGGAATTTTTCTGTCTCTTAATAAGAAAGTAGAAATAGAAAATATCCACATTTGTTAGAAATCTACATTCATATTCTATATATAATTTCAAAAAATAAGGAATTCCTTTCTTGGTTGAAAAAGAACAAAGGAATAGTGTATTCCAATTTCTGCTTCAATTTATTTACATTTTCGAATATATAAACGGGTTGTGAATTTCGCTTTCTAATTGCAATTGTATAAATTCTCAATACAACTATTTAGAACGAGAATTCTGGTAAGGAAGCAAAGGAGAAAAAGCATTTATTTTTTCAAATCATTGGAAAACGATATGTGAAACCCTTTCTAGGCAATCGCTGTGTTATCTATTTTTCTCTTATCTCACTAGGAATGAGCCTAAATGTTACAACAGGCATTACATTAAGACGGTGAGCAAAAAGGCCTGCAGGGTGATTAGGGATCAAGCAGATTAAACTCGCGAAGCGAAGGTGGGATAAAATCTAAATAATATTTTAATACAATAATTATATTTACGGTAAACAGAGGATAACACCGTTCGGAGTAATATTTGTATCACGAGCGCTTGTGCTCAAGTGTCTGCATTTGACATTATATATGTTCTTGTGCAGGGCTCCCGCATTTGAAATGGTTTTCTTTTTTAAGAAACTGCACGGCCAGTGGTCTGACGTATTTAAAATATAATACCTAACCCAATCTATTCTCTTTTGGACTTCCATTTCTTGTTTGATCATAAATTTCTATTTAAAATAAAACTTTCTAGTACGATCAAATGTGTTAGAAAATTTCTACGTTTTGTGAAACTTATCGTTTGAAAATTTGAAGGCAAGAGATAAAATTTCAGATCATTTATAAAACAAGGTATTTTTCGAATTTTCTTTCAGATTTTGAACAATGATAAAGAAACGAAATTGGTTAACACTTCTGCAATTTTTTAAAAACAAATTTCAGTCTATTGGCACGTTGAATCAAAAAGGGAATTTCCTCACCTTAGTTCCATTAATGGCAATTTAAATTTCAAAATACGGCAAAAATATGAACAGATTGTTTCAAAAAAGTTAAAAAATATGGATTCTAATTATCATTTTCCTAAATTCGAAAATATTGTTAGATACTAATTTTTTAAAAACATTATTTCTAACCAGCATCTCATCATAATTAAGAAGGTTAATTAATCTCGGTAAAATATATAGATAAAATTTTGATAAACTTCGAGAAAATGTAAACACTTACAAAAAAAAAATATAAAAAAATGTGTGCCATATTTTTTATCATTAAACAGATATAAAAAAGTAAGAGCAAATGATCTTAACAAGATTAAAAGTTATGTAACTTTAAATCTTGCTAAGTTCACTTACTCTTTGTTTAAATTCAATAAATTAATTAATTTGCCTCCTAATATGCATTACTTTGAGTAAAATGTAAAATATCGGCAAAAACTATACTACATAGAACCCCATTTATTAATATCAAAGAAAACACAGGAACATTTTTATTTTAAATTTTTGGCGTATATTTATTCTTAGATTTCTAAAACTACAAAAATGAAATTACTTTTATTTTTAAAGAGCAAGAAATAATAAAAATTTAAAAAAATTACTTTCACTTCACGTTCCAACGCATACTTTAAAAATAACTGGCAAAAACAAAATTAAATATTCGATAACTACCTGAAGAATTCAGTGCTTCTGTCTAAAATAAGATAATTTTATCTGTTGAAATATATATATACATACTGAATCAAGATTAGGGAAATCTAATTACTTTTCTTCGCAATAAAAAATGTCACAAATAATAACAAGTTGTAAAATTGAAAAACTACAACTTTTCAAAGTGTTAATTTAATTATAAATGAGCCGAAAATGCAATGGATGATAGTTTAACAATTTTTTCGTGGTTTTTTTCAAATAAGAAAATGTATCGGAGACTGAAATCAAGTTTAATAAACATTTCAATTTTGTTATTCGCTTTCTTTTTCCTACCACTTTCGTCAGGAAACCACGAAAAAAAATTATGTAAAACTGATATTTCACATAATCTGCTAAAATAAATTAGAAAGATAAAATAAAATTTCTTCATTAGTTTATCTCCCGATTGTTGGCTTGAAAAAAAAATCGCCTTTGGCCTCTCAGTAATGTGATCTAATTTACATTTTACATAAACAGTGTTTGTAAAAATTTTCGTGAAAAAACATTTTAGAAAAGGCTAAGGATTAAAGGATTAAAATCATTTTGCGAAAAGTTTTACTGATCAGAATATTAGATTAATATATCTGATAATTAAATAAAATTCAGTTTTTCTTCTTCATTCGCGCAAGAGAAGCGATGATGAAAAATATTCATAGCTTCCCATTAGAAGTTAATACAGTTTTTCTATTAACATCCGACTTTTCCTAATGCATTCTTATGTGAAAAATAAAAGAGTAAATTTAATTTCGAATCAAATGTTGGGGTTAATTTTTTTTTCTCAGACTAATTCAAATTCTCTCTACTTTTCATGAAGTAAAAATTACTCCGCTTTAGCTTTGTCAACATGAAACGCTGTTTTTATGTATCAGTAATACTCGGAAAAGACCGGGATCAAAAAGAAACAAAGCGGGTGAAATTTCTGTCGTCTAGGGACTTGCAGAAAAAAATAAAAGGCGCATAGTAGGTTTACGGTTCCGACTTTGCTCGCATCGTAAAACAATATCGTCCAAACATAAAAACCTGATCCCAACATCCAAATATCTGTCCTTCCGCAAATAAAAAGAACATGTAACTACACTTGAGCGTATTCCTCAGTACAGCTTGAGAGGTCAGCAGCGTTGAGTGGATAGTCGAGATGTGTTGGGAAGCCCCCCAGGTACTTTCTTACCGAAGATAGGCGGGTTGAGTCAACTCATAGAAAAGCAAACACGTGCCAGCGTAAAGTAGAAATAGGATAGATTCCGGATGGTATTTGGATTGCAAATGGATTTGAATAAATGTCCTCGAAAGTGTTTGCTTCAAACATTTTCGAGTAAACACTGGTCGGTATACAAATCACTTAAGGCTAAGAATTTCTTGAAAAGTGTACATTAATGTCCATGCATAAGATTTGGGGGGAATTAGAAATTGATCAAATTTGAAATAAATGTTGCATTTGAGTACCTTTCATTCCTCTTCGGAAGTCACAGAGAATAGTAAATTCTTATTGACAGGAATATATAAAGACTGATATTTATATCTAAGCATATGAATAATAATTGAAATTCCTGTCACATACATTTATTAAAAATCTGATATTTTATACAATCCTGGATAATATTTTACCCTATTTTGTGTAGTTATTTTTATTGTAGTATAATAGGAAAATAGCGTAGAATTTTTAATGGAACAGTCATTTCTAACCCATTGAAGGTATTATGGCTTATTTTAAAACAGAAACCTTTTCTTAAAATATTTACTGTGTCAATAATAATTTTATTGCACTAATAGATTTTATTTTTAAAAAATTCAGGAGTCTATTCTTATTATAGAATTTCAGAAAGGAAAACAGAATTATTTTAAAAGACAATTGACATTTTTTAAAAAGACAATTTAATCAATCTTCTAAACATAGCGCTTAAAACAAAATTAGATCACTAACATTTATTTATAAAATGCATTCGGAACAATTTTGTTTTAAACAAATGATATAAAAAACAATTTTTTAAATCAATTCCTACTTAGGTTACAAAAAAAATTATTTTAGTTACTTTTTATTAAATAATTACAATTAATATAAATATGACAGAATCACAATATCAAGAGGCAAAATAGAAAGCGAATTTCCTGGAAATTCTCCATTCTCCTATATATGGCTTCCAAACTAGCAGCCCAAGCTATGCGAATCTAACGCCATACCAACCAGACAATCCACGCCTAAAAATTACAATTACTATAAACAATTGATCAAAAAATGATACTAGCATTGAATTTTCGATGCCAATTGAGGATTCAAAGCCAATTGAAGCAACGCAAAAGGCATTAATTTTTTATACTAGTTGGGTTAACGCCACACAGATTACAAATTTCTGATTTTCTTTATTGTTTATTAATTTAATTCAAAAGTACAACAATGATTAAACCAACAAAATTAACAATGATTTAAAACCACCAAGCATTATGAAAATAAACAGAATCGTTTAAAATAATCGGCCGAAAACATGTTAAGCCTAACCTCATTAGCATTGGGAAAAAACAAACTGCATACGTTACTTGTGTGGTTGCGAGGAAATGAAGATGTTTGGCGAGAAAGTTAAATCTTAATTAATTAATAAAAACTGAATGAAATAATATTTGAAAAAAAAACTGTATTAACATCAAATGTCATCGACTACAAGTTTTAAAAAATGTACTTGAACTTGATAGGCTGAATAAAAAGCATTTTATTAACGATCGAAGATTTGAGCTATATTGTGAGGGAGATTGTGAGCTAATAGTGGGAATTAAATTTAAAAATTAACTCTAAATCGCAAAACTAAAATATACTGTGTGTGGGGGAGGGGGGGTTATTTTATCATTATTCATGATTCACGAAAATTGTGATAAAACATTAGTTTTTTTAAAAAAATGTTTCGTGGAAAGTGGCTTCCCTAATTGAATGTTGCAATTGAATAATTTTTATCGTTACTCACAAAAATGAAAAAAAAAATAGTCATTCTTTGCCCAAAATTGCTCACATTTATATAAGAAACTGTTATGACTATATTACAGTTCCTTTCCTAATGCATTATGCATGGCAAATTTGATTATGTTTTGAAACTAAAGATTTAAAAAAATATCATCAAAATTCAAAAAAGGAGAAAAAATTTCAAGTTATTATTTAATTATTATTTATTTATTTATTTAAAGAATTGTATTGTTGTTGTTTTCCCAGAAAAGAGAAAAATATGATTCAAAATTAGAGAAAAAAATCTTATGTTTTCTACATTAATAATAATTACGTGCTTCATCCAAATTTAAATTTCAAAGCATTACAGTAAGCTGACTGAAACCACATCCATATGCATTTCTTTAAGTACCTGTAAAAATGGAAAGAAATCCATCCCAAGTTATTTGTAAGAAAGTCCCTTCTATTTGAAGCTCGTATGTCTTAGCGGGAAAAGAGAAAGCTCTCGCAATCTTTAGCCTTGGTCAGTGCTTAGAGAAATGGTTGGTCATGGGAATTGAAGAGAACTGCTCAATAAATCTTTCAAAAAATATAGCTTTTATCTGATGCTATATGTTCAATTCTCAACGGGCTGCCATTCTCCAAGATAACGTTACAGGTTTTCCCGTAGCTAGAGACAGCTTAGAAAGCATTTTGCATCGGCCTTTTCCATTTGGCTCCGGGAGACTCAGCGGGGATATTTCATATTGACTATGCACTGGATTTGGATTTTGCTTTTGTTCGTTCGCACCTCTCCAATATTGGATCGGAAGAAACGGTTCTTTTATAGAAGAGATGTGCGTCCCAAGCTTTAGAACAAAAAGATTTTAAAAGTAGTATAAGTAAATTCTTAAGATAATGGCTCTTTTCGGGAAAGGCTAGCTTCGAAAAATTGCGAATTTTGCCCAGTTCTAGCATTTAGTAAAAGTGTCGGTCAGTGTAGAAGAAACTTGGAAAGAATATCGTTTTGCAGGAAAAACGGAACATACAGGAATATTAATACAAGAAATGTGCAGTCTTTCCTGTATTCATTTAATGATATACTAAAAATAGGATAATATTTAATCAAACAATTAGAATAATGGAGGAGTGAAAACATTTATCTAACCCTAACAGTGATGTTTTTATTTTCTACGAAAAATTCCAATTTCATAAAAAAATATAAGCAAGATTTTTGATAGCATCTGTATATATACGAACTTTTTAAGTCCGTGTACAGCTATCTTAATGTTCTGGGGGGGGGATTTAAAAAACTTATACTAGCAGAAAGCACGACCATACAATATAAAGAGTCAACATGCATATCAGAATGTTTAGCAAAGCGTGAAATTAATCATTCCTTTAAACTCAAATGTACATTTGAAGTGAAGTTTTTATGCAGTACATTACAGATGAAAAAGATGTATGTAAGCCGGGTGATTCGCTGAAATGCTACAAACTGCAGAAGACATCCTCACACAAAAAAACTTTCAAAATAAAATTACTTAGAACCATGATTTTACAAAACAAAAATTTCCAATAAAATTTCGAAATTATGAATACTAGAGATAGTTCTTTTATCACTTTTTTGTATCTTCAAAGCGGAGATTCTCTTTCTGATATTATTTCATGTAAAACATGTTAACTATGAGAAACCGCTGCAAAACTCCTGAATCAAAATATAAATATTTGAAATAATTTTAAAATCTGCTAAATAGGTGGAGGTTCACAGTATCATTTATGCATTTTACTATAAGTATTATGGCAAATATCATTCACTTCAATATCATTTTATGCTCAGCTGCATTGTTTAAAGTTTTATTTTTTTATTTATTTAAATCTAATGGCAGAGTATAAAGTGATTTCTCCTTTTTATTAAAATTACTCGATTACGCTAAAAAAATCATATTTTTCTTTCAAATCTTCTGTATTTTTTTATCTAAGATAATAATATTGCACTAATATTTGTATGAATTAGTTCTTTCTCAAACTTCATCAAATAAAACACTTAACATGAAATTAATCTATGTAAATATGTCTGATGATAGCCTAACCAAAATTTATCATTATCAAGATTTAAGAGCAAAATGTTCAGAGTGGTTTTGTTTCCTGTGTAAAATTGTCTTGAAATTCAGATCAGAGCTATATCATTTAACTCTAATTAATTATGAAGAAAATATATTGAATAACTGTTTTATTTCCTCTTTTTTGTTTTCGAATATCTATCTATTTAACCCACAAATAATAAATTCATTAAAAGCTAAACATTTTCTATAATTAATTGATGACCACGCTGTTTTCAGGATAGAGAGAGTGAGAAATTGTTAGATTTTCATAAAATTAAATAAATAAATTCTAACTCTTAACGCAGCTTAATTCAAAATTTGTCAGGTGTTTGAAATCTCTAGCTGTTAATTTTCAGTGCCTTTAAATATGAAATTGCACCGGAAATAAGTGATGGTCAAGCGCCAATTTAATTTCGGAATCCATTGTTTGTCTTTCAAAAGTTTTTATTTGGCAGTAAAACATAAAAGACAGCGTACATTTATGTATTTGGTCTCATAAGTATTTCAGCTACATTTCGATGATATAGACAAGAACAAACATTGTAAGTTTGAGGCTATAAAATTATCTATTAAATTTTTAATGAAAATTTTTATTACCATTAAAATTCTTGACTGTATAAACTTTATTATTCCAAAAATTTAATTAGAAACTAATGCGTAAAAGTATACACCAATCAATTGAATAAAGATGATTTTTTTATTCTACTAATGCAATTTTTAGCATTCTAATAATTGCATTTCATTGGGAAAAACATTTTTCTTTCTCCGCGGAATGCAAATTACATTTTCTGTAGTTCTTATGAAGTTCCACGAGGACGTGGAATGACAGTCATAAAGAAGCAAATTTGATTACTATGTCTTCTTTGCTCTGTGGTGGATTCCGATTCCAATAAATCTTCGATAACTACCCTTTCTTCCCTCCCGACCACAAACTCAGCCACAACAACAAAGAGCTAAAAGTTTTAGGAGCGGTCAGCGAATGTGTTAATGAGATAGCTAACAGATAAGACTTCGCTGACCTAAAGCTCAGGAAACATGCAGGAGAACCCTCGTCGCCATTTTAGCCCACAAGTCATTTCCTATATTCTATACCTCTTCGCGTGCCTTTCTTGTAAGGCACTGAAAACAGTCGGGGAGCCGTGCAGGAGAAAAATATATAAGGTAAAAACTATGAATGGAAAAATAAAATCATCAATTGCTGTAAACTATAAAAATTCTCAAAATAAATAAATAAATAAATAATAATTAAATACATTTTGTGTAACAACGTGTATTCTTAAACATAATTAACCCCTTAGCATACCTTGACGTGCCAGACATGCGCATATAATTTTGGAATTTTTAGTTTTAAATCTTAAATTAAGCGACAGAATTAAGTATTTATAAATGCAAAAATCAATTAGAAAATCTTAAATATCTCAAATGCTTCTTATAATACTATAAGAAAAAAAAAACAATAAATGTCCGAAATAGGATGTGTTGTCTAATTAGGAAGTTTAAAAAATTCGTATTCCAAGGGGTTAAAAATACTCTAACACAGAACTTATCGACCTTCTCAGAATTAATATATTTTTTGAAAAGGAAAAAAAAATCCTTGCAATTTCATTGGCCTAATCTCAACATTTTAAAGTGGATAAAAAAATCTGTCAATAGAGGAAGGAATTTAGAGATTTATTCTGCAAATTTTAACAATGCAAATGTTAATACAATAATATTGTATTAACATTTTTTTTTAATTTTAAAAATGGCACTGCAGTAGCTTTCTTGATTCCAAAAACTTATGTTCCAGACTCCTTCCTCTATAATTTAAGAAGATTTATTGGGAAAAGCAAAGCACAGGTGAAAAGAAGTTGAAGCTAGTTGGACATAAATTAAGTTACGCAATTATTCATAAGTATACTTTATTTTAAAATCCAAATGCACAAATAGTAAATTTTTTCAATAATAGGATGTAGTTAAAATTATGTAAGTACATACTAAAAATTTTTTTTATTTATTTATTTTGCTTTTGTGTATAAAGAATAATTTTGTTAAAAAAATATATGGATTTAAAAATTTACTTAACGTTACTGTAAACTAGTTTCAGATTTCAAAACCGGGAAAAGAAATTTTTTTCTCTAAAATAATATTTTTTCTAAATAAGATTGTATAGTAATTTTATAAAATTATTATAAATTCTAATAGTAAAATTTTCTCTAATCTCTATTAAGTTTACAGAAACGTCTTGGTTATTTGACGGGAATCAAAATGCACAGCTATTTTATTATATTTAAAATAGTCGTTTTATTTGAATTATATTAAAATAGCTTCTTTAAATCTCATGTTTAAAAAACTATGCTTAAAATAATTGAATCTATAAAGAATGTTGATGTTCTTGAAGGATTTCAAGTAATGTTTTATTGTGTTTAAGGAATGTCCATTAATTATAACCTAAAAAATGAAAGCTTAAATTACTTGAATTTTTTTATTAAATTCGTTCATATATAGTAACTTATTTCTAATAAATTGAAAAATAATATTAATTATTATTATTAAATAAAAAAAATTTATATAATCTGCGTTGCTTGGAATTAAAAATCTTTAATTTATAATATTGATAATATTTCAGGAGAATAGCCAGCTTATTCGTCTATTCTTGAATTTTTCACTTTTATATCATTAATACGGAACAAATTTTTTAAAATTTTACCTTGTAATTTGATACTATTGAAAAACATAATTAATTGAATTAATATAGTACACATTACTATATGATCCGATTGAAATGTGTTTATACTCCAAAATAAAAGCAGAATTGAATATCCTTTTTGAGAATAAATTTCCAAAAGCGATTTTTTAATCTTTATTTTAGCATTGGCAAAATCTCGTGATTGAATATTTTGGTGAATGAGTATGAGTATTCAAAGCCTTAACATTAAAACAATATTCAAAGATCGAGTGTTTTATTTAAAAAAAATGATTAAAAAAGAAGAAGAAACTGTATCGAAATGAAATTGAGATCTTTTTAATTTTTTTTAATTATTATTTTAAAGTAGTAAAAAAGTCATTTTTGTGAAAATAATTTTGTTGGAAAATAATCATTAATTCTCATATATAAACTATAAAGATTGCCCATATTGAAACGTTAAGCTTCTTTTCACTCTACATTCTGTTTGACGGAAATTTCTAGAATTATTTATATCTTCTCTTCCCTGACTAAATCTAGTTTTGTGACTCACAGCAAGTCCCCTCCAGAACTATTTCTAATTATATTTTGCTGCTCCATTAATTAGCGAATTGTTATATTAAGTACAGCCTGAAATTTTTATATAACGATTTATTCACATTTGACTGGCGCTGATAGACAATAGTAAAAGCGCATTCTGTGTAATAATTAATAATAATTATGGAATAATTTAAACTCTCATATTACTCTTCAAAGGAGTACCTATAAATTTCCTTATTTTCCTTATTCTTTCCCTCCTTTTTATTTCTTTTTATCACCTGTGTTATAAATTTTTAAAATTAATAATTTTTGAAAGCAAATTTGCTGAAAATTCTGTTAAATGTCTGATTTTAAAGTTACATAATTTTTTGAAATAAGGGAAATTTGGGGGGGATGCAAAATATTAATTAATATTTCACATCCTAATGTGTCATCGAGCATCTGTTTAGTTTGTGCGGAAGAGATTTATTTTTCTTGTCTCCGTTTCAATGGCTGGATTTTGCTTGTTTTTAATGTTAAATCACTCCTGAGGAACAAACGAAACCAGGTTAAAAGATGCTTATTAAAATAAAAGAGAAATTTGATTTAAAAAAATAGTTGTCTAATAATTCAAATAAAGATAAAATAAAAGAGAAATTTGATAAAAAAAATAGTTGTCTAATAATTATTGTGTTTAAGTATTTTAAAATTAATAGCAAATGATAAAAAATGTTATTGCGTAGAAGAAAAAATATTGAAATTTTGAATTTTGAAACAGTTTTCCTTAAAAATTGTGAGAAAAAGGCGAAATTTCGGTTATTTTCGAATTAATTGGATTTTTAATTAAATAATAAAGGCTCAAACTTTTATAGAATTCGAGCTGATTGTTTAAACGGAGATGAGGTATATGCATGCATGCATACATATATACATACATAGCAGCGACTTTCATTTATATTTATGTAAATGTATAATATAGCTCAGTAAAATGGTAGAATTTAATTTTAATTCTTTTTTTACTAGATAACATGCGCTTAAATATCTTCATTTTTGTCTCAAGGGCTTCATTTTTAAAAATGACTGTGAAAAGATCTTAAAAAACCGAAGAAGGGCGAATAAATATCGTAATTTTAAAGAGTTAGAATTTTTTCCCCCTCAGATGCAAGTTGGAGAGGTTTTATTAAGAGGAACGGGCTGTTATGAAATAAACTATGGCTCTAACATGATTCTGAATATGTTAAAGCAGTATTTTTCATTTATAAAATCATAAAAGTCAAAAAATACATGCTTGAGAGTAAATTAAGCATTACGTTCTTAAAAAGTATTAAAATAGGAGGCATAGAAATTCCGCTAACCAGGCTTAAATTGCGATTTCATTCATATTTATAACAAAATCCTCTTAAAAGTGCAAGGCACTTTTTAAAAAATGAAAACAATATTTGAAGGAATACAAAAATTAAGAATTTTTTTTATGAAATATGAAAAATGTTTTAAATATATTGATATTACTTTATTGACAAAATTATCATAACTATCATTTAATAGATTATATAAGCTAAAATATGTATTTAATTTGTAATTACCACAACAGTTCCTTGACTTTATAAGAAATAGTAATAATTTTCTAAAAATAAGGTAGTTTAGATGGTGTTATTTGACATCAAACTGACATTTTTTAAAAGTATTGTTAACAGTTCCTCAAAATATACTTTTATATTACTTTAAGAACATTTCTTCTAAAAAAATAACTCAATCCTTTATCATTCAGTAGGAGCCACAAACAATTCAAAGAAGTCAGGATATTCGCGCGCGCGCGTGTGTGTGTGTGTGTGTGTGCGTGCGTGCGTGCGTGCGTGTGTGCGTGCGTGTGTGTGTGCATACTTTCTACTTTCTATAATAATATTCATGTTATTTCATTTTATATTTTGTATATTCTGCCAGACTGGAAGTTTTAAAGTAGTCAATGGAGTGATAGCTAACTTTTCCCTTAGTATTGCTGTATGAAGTGACTCGGTCAGTTTTCCCAATTTTTAATATACATTTAAAGCTTATAGAGATTCTTCACTCTTTTAATGATTTATTAGCTTGAATATCCCTAATTTTTTGGATTACATTCAATAGAGACAATTTTATAGAACTATATGTATAGAAAAGCGTAACAACAAAACTGTATTCTAAAAAATAAAGAATAATGCTCCGTTACGATCATTAATATTCACCCTAGCTATTATGAATTAATACTGAGCAGCCCAAGTAAAATGAATCAAATACTCCTTAAAACAAATTTAGAAAGCATGAATTTTAAGTATATCAAACATAGCTTACAAATTTTTATCAAACATGTAGTTTATCTGGTTTTCTTGATCAGGCTAAATAAAAGCTGACAAAATGTTTGTATATTCCTGGAAATTCACCAAAGCAAAGAAAATTCACCAAAGTCTTTTTTATATTTTTGATCGAAAAAGTCACGGTTGCTTTTTGCGTAATTTTCAGCAAATGAAAATAAAATTGAAGATTCTGTTGTCTTCAGTTAGAAAGTAAATATGCATATGTAGATATGAGTATTCAAAAGGAGTTTCTGTGAAAAAAAAAAAAAAGTTGTTCATCACGTGATGAAAATTTTTTTGCCGCTTTTTTTTTCTTTTTTGGTTGGCGAATTTTATTTATATACCAAATATTTTCATGATCATTAAATATACAATTTATTTTAAAAGACATGTTTTTTAGATCTTACAGCTTTATTAATTAATATTTCTTATTATAGTTTTTTCCCTAATTAAATAATTTTACCTTTAATTAAATCTAATTAACATTATTTGTAACATTGAACAGCCAAAAAATTATATACCATCCCAGAAAATTCCATTAATATGCACATTTCGGGAAAATTCGTATCTATTGAATTCTCTGTTGATATAAGATTCGGAATATATAGTTCCTCTGGGTTTCTCCAGAAAAGTGTTGGCTGGTATTTCACTCCTATATCAGAGAAGCAGCCTCTTTGAGATTTAAGTCTAATGCAGTATCGGAAGTCAGAAATAATATCATTTTCCATTCCCAGGTAGTCCAAAATGGCGGTCCCTGCCGGACTCGTGCTCTTTGAATCTTCGTACTGACCTATGCCGATGACCTAGGCTATAATTAACAGTCTACTATGAGCATCGGACCTTGATGTACGCCATGGGTGCCATTCGCCAGCAAGGAGATAACTATAACATGACGGGAAATGAGCAGCTTGGCCGCAGGGCGCAAATGGTTCATGGGGCAACCAAGGGCTTTAGCTAGGCCCCAGGGACCACTGCAAGAACATCCAGTCAGGAAACTGAATCAAAGGGCTGAAACAAATATTACGTGGATAGGGGAGTTTTTCTAGAAGAAAAGAATGCTTTATGGATCCGTATTCTTTTGAAAATTAGGCGCTTTCTTCGGGGGTGAATTGAATGTTCCATTTCGAAAGCTCCTGTAGCGAATCATTTGTTTCCGGCCCAGCAGGAGGAATTGGATTTTTCAGTAAATATAAAACGGATAAATGTTGGAATTCGGAACAAATCCCTGTCAGTTGGAGCACAAATTTACTTCAGGTGCGCAGAAAGAGCTCTGGAGGAAACTGATGGTTCTGTAAGGATGAACAGACGGTTGAGGCTGGTGATTTCTTAATAAAACCGCATTCTGCAGAGAGTTCGCTTTCAGAAATATCTGTTGTATTTAAATAATTTGCCGTTTTGTGAGAAGAAAATCAGAGCAAAGTATTAAATAGAAACTTATTTCTTAAAAAATAAATGGAAGCACTTATTTAATAACATTGCATATAATTTCTTTAACCTTTCAATAACGAAATGGCTTCCTTCATCATTAAATACTAATCATCTGAAAGCCCGAACCTTTATAATAAGTAACATATTTATATAAATGATGCATTAAAAATAAAAAAGAGAAGTGTATTAACAATAGGAAATTCTTAAAATAACTACAGAAATACAATTTTCAATTGCTTAAGTTTTTAGAATGTACCAAGAACATTTTGCTAGATATAATAGGGAGATTGAATGTTTTTTAACCGGAAAATATATAGATATTTTCAAACGTTTGGTAATTAGTTCTTGAGCCGCCGTGATTAGAGTGGATGTTCTAATATACCATTCTTTTCTATTTCGCATTTTCTCTATCTCAAAAAAAGGTAGTTTAACCACAGCTTGTATAAATAACATTTAAACCATTTTGGTTAAAATATTATTTATACGTTAATTATTATTATTATTATTATTAAAATATTATTATTTGGAGAAAAATATTATTACTTGGTTAAAACATTATTATTTGGAGAAAATAGAGATTGTCTCTTTTAAAAAGGATCATTGGTTGTATTTCAGAAGGCATTTAACTGCATTTTAAGGTTTTTCCTATTTTACGATTTCATAAGATTAGATTTTTTTTGTTTCAGTAAATCAATGTATGATAAAATCGGTATCACAAAATTAACTTAGGTACAAAGTGTTTGGTTTATTTCTTAGAGCATTTAAACCAGGTTGTTAAAATTTTTTGATCATAATAGAACTTCAAAATGAGTGGCTTTATGCTCGCCAAGCAACGGCATCAGTATAGGAAGAAAAATATCCCTAAATCTAACGATGTATACTTCAATTCACTTTGGGATTTCTCATGTATTTTTGATTTAAATATTGGTACTTTAAAAATAGCATTTGCGTAGTTTTTAAAACATTGGGCAGATAAATAGAAAACAATAGTCTAAGTAGCTGTAGCTGTAAAGGCTTGCCACTTTATACAGTTAATCAGCTAGTGATAGCACGAAGTCAGCTATGTTTCCTTGGATTTCATATGTTTTGTTTGGAGTAATATCTTATGATAATGTTGCTTATATCCTCTGGCTATCACAGCAAATACATCTGCTACAGTTTCCCTTTTTAAACTTTGCTACACTTACTAATAAATATCCAAAAGCGAATTCAGTTGTTGAGTATGAAAAAAGTACTAATATTTTCAGTCGAATTGTATATAATTCGTGCAGATTTACGAAGAAACATTTTCCTAAGTCGATTAGGAATATCTTCTAGGATTGTAAAATATATACGAGGTTTTCTGAATATGAAAGCTTTAAAATAACTTAATTGAATTTTTATTAATGTAACTACGTTTATTAACTAAAACTATATAAAAACTTTATAAAACTTATTGCGTTCAAGAAAATTTAAAAAGCATTCTGAAGATATTAAAAAAATTAATCGAAGAAAGAAAACTAAGAAAATTATTAAAACAAGCTAATTAATCTCAAATTGGAAGAAGAAAATTATTTAAAAAAGAATGATACATTAACCTAATTAAGTTTTTTGAAGGGGAATTACATATTTCAATGTACAAAACTGTATGAATAAAATTATCTATGCATAAATTTTGCTTTTGAAGAGAAAACATTTAAGAAAGAATTAAAGAAAAACATATTTTTACGCTCCTTGAAGAAGAAATTAAAATTCTCTTTCTTTTAAAGAGAATATTTCATTTCATTTCACAACGCATTTTAACTATTTATCAACACTCCCTAAATAAATCAATTTAGATTTCTTGATTAAATGTTCTTTTCGCCAAGCATTAGCTCCCCTTGTTTTTAGTGTATCAATAAGTCGTAAAAGATTTTGCACTCAAATGAACACGGTGCAATTTCGTCTTAAAAGAAAAATTCATCTTCCACAGCCGACACGCGAACATGAAAATCAACTTCCCATCTTCCCCCGCACCCCGTCTTAAATTGCTCCAAGTAAAGCGGGAGCCTTGCATAAGAGCAGTTTATTTATATTTCTGTGATTTGCCGGATTATTTGCGAAGAATGACAAAAGATTTAGAATGTGCATCAAAACTCGATCCTTCATTGTTATATTAGAAAGAAGCTGAAAGTTTTAAACTTGTCCTTCATTTATCTGCATATTTTTCACAATTTAAGGACAGGAGACGTCTTTCGCTCTTTAAGTAGAAATCAAACGCGAACTTTGCAGCAAGAAATAAAGCCGGGTATAGAGATCAAAGCCATTTATCTTGTCATTTCCCCTTCACGCGCCAAATAATTTATTTGGCGAGATGGTGGCAAAAAAGGGGAAGCAAATCTCCTTGGGAAAGTTGCAAGAGGTAATCGTGAAAAGCTGGGACTGGTTAAGCAGCCAAAGGAGACGCGCCAAACCAGGAATAAGTGCCAGAGGTCAGACTGAAATCTTGCTGTGTTCCTTCTGCTTCTATTAGCAATGCAAAAAGCAGAGGCACGCTTTATGGTCCATCGCCAAAGAGGCTGGTGTCCTCAAGGGTGTCTTACATGCGCTTGGAAATGTCCCAGTGTAAAGCGCGAACCTGTGTCCTCCTTCAGCCTAGGTCTTTCCCGTATTCATCAAGACTGCGTCGCGGGACCTTCTGCATACATTACGGGCCCCATCACCCCTCGCTATGCATCACACTTGTAATTCTGGCAGTCTTCAATTTCTCGCAGCTTTATGGCATCTCTGAGACTCACAAGCCAACCGTAAATGCGTCCCTGTTCAGGACAAGCTGTGAATTTATGAGCTTCACCAGTGGAAAGGGTATCTTACGATTCCCGCACAGGCCCACGACACTTTTTGTTGCCGAGGAAGAAGAACGAGAGACCGAATAGAGATGGCTGCCCATATAATTCGCCCTGCCGACTTGGGGGGTTGGAATTCGAAGATGCAAAACGTTGAGTGCGGGCTCATAAAGTTATCCTATAAAACGGCCGGCAATATCATATGATAAAACTCGAAAGATTGTTTTTGTTTTCGACGGAAAAGGTTTTTCCTTTCTTCGACTTTTTATTTATTTGTTTTAATATTTTGCCACCTACTGCTACTGTAAAGAATGCAGATATACGAAATTGCAATTTCCAAAAAGAACTGAATTCAATCTGCTTTATTGCTTTTTTTTTCTTCTTTTATTTGCTTAAATAGTTACGGGCAAGAATTTATGGGACTGTGTGGATTTCACCAGTGCTTAGAAATGGAGGGATTGAAATTATTTATTTCAAAAAGAAAAGTTCGGCGCTTCAAGAGAGACAGCAAAAAGATTAATAGTGACACACTTACGACTTCTTTCAAATTTCAAGGCGATAGGCTTAAATCATACGCGCTTCGATTTTCTTATTAGTAAGTAGAAGACCTGAAGATTTAATATAATGAACAGTTTGTCATTTACAAATAAGAACTGATCTCCTTCGGTAGGATTTCGTTGCAGGAAACATTGTTTACATTTTTGACATTATATTATTTTACATTTTGCATTACTACAAGAAAATAAGGGAAAATGGAAAACACATGCAAAAAAAATTATTTTGTTACATTTAAAAAAATATTTTTAAATCATATTTATTAAAATAAAATAAGGAAAAAATTCCCCACTTACTAAGTTAAAATATAAAAGTGTAAAATAGTATCAGAACCTCTTTCTTCACATATCTTAATCTAGGCTTTTAAGTGTTTTCATTTTAGTGAGGCATGGAGGTAATAAGAATGGGATCTTGCATTTGGTGTACCCACATTATTCTAGAATGATTTAAAATTAAGAGATAAATCCAAAATATCATTTATGTAATTTCTAAATGGGACTTTAAAATAACTAATGTTCTCTATTAAACACCGATTTACATTTCAAAACATGTTGATGTGATAAAAATGGAGTCCCCGTCTATAAGATAAGAGCTGCAAAATTATCATCGGTAATGGATTGATAGCTATTGATAATACGAATTTACTGTTTCAGCACTATTTTGTATTAAATTTACTCGATTAACTTCTTAATTAAAACTATAAGAGACTATCTACAGTATATTAGAAAATAATTAGATTTTCTAGATTCCTGCTGTTATTTGAAATTATCTAAAGATAACCCACGTTCCAACTCATTTAACAATTGGGGAATAATCAGATATAGAAAAAACTGATGTTTTGGTATTTTTATCATATTTCTATTTATTGAGTTAGAATTCACTACAGATTGGGAAAAAGAAAAAAATTGATACGATAAAATCTTGTTGTTTAATACTCTGAATAAAGGTTACAAGTATAATAACAGAAGCCTTAATAATTCAAACCATGCCCTCAGAGAGTTTTATTACAAAAAAAAAAAAAAAAAAAAAAAAACAGAATAGCTTGTAACATGAAAGCATGACGTGGATAATTTGTATTTAAATATATTGCTTATAGTATTAAAAAATTGTCAATGCCTAAATCTAACAATAATAAGAATTATTACAAAAAAGCAGTATACAACAATAAAAAAATATTACAAAAAAGCAGTATACAACAATAAAAAAATATTACAAAAAATGCAGTATAGCTCGTAAAATGAAAGCATAAGGGGAGAATTTGTATTTTACTATATTGCTTACAATATTAAAAATGAAAATCCAAGAATAAAAAAAATGTGCTCTTATTTTCAAATATACTAATAAAACTTTTTAATTCTTTCACATATAAACGTTTTCTATCTCCTTATAAATACCGTTATTTCTAAGACCTTGGATGAATAATCCTGACGATAAAATTTCAGCTCCAACGACCGAGGATTGCAGATAAATCGAAGATCTGTTGTATATGTATCATGGGTGAATAATAAATGTGTCATTAGGAACCAGAAAATTTCCGTAGTTGTAAACGGCAGATATAGAAAATGTGGGTTGCAGTCTCTATGATCCTCATTCCCGTCTGTTGCTGTTCAAAAAGATACGGCTCATTCTAACGATAACCACAAGGTTTCAAATTGAGTCTATAAACCTTTCTAAATTTTTTTATTCTAATTTTATACACTTTCAGCTATTTACCTTTCATTTAATTATTTATTTGAGAGATTCCCATATTTGTCCCAATGTATTTATTTAAATTTTACAATGGCATACGGCTTCTTAATAATCACACTTAGAATTTGAATTTTTTAAAAAGGGGGGATGCAATTATAACACGTTTTTCTTATAGAAGAGTAGGCATCTGCTTAGGAAATTCGAACGAATTAATACAATTTTAGCTCATGTTATTTTCCCCAATATTCCCGTTCCCACCGAACAAAAATAAAATAGATTTTCTGATAATCAAAATTTATAGGTTTTTATTTAAATCCCAGCTTCAGACAGCTTTCAGAAAGCAACAAGATTTTAAAGGCCAAAAATATTGTATCTTTATAACATTATGTTTAAAATTAAGTTAATCCTGCATAAATATGGAGATGAAAGGATATTAGATGAAGAGCAATGCAAGTACGGTGAATAAAATTTACTAAGGGCTAAAATTCATTTGTTATGACTTGAATAGAAAAGTATATCCTTGATTATACAAATTAATGCAAAATTAAAACAAAAGAGACTATGATGATATTGAATTTATTTTCCCCGTGTGTCAATATTCGTATAAGGGGATGATTCGCCTTTACTTTTTCTATCACCCCATCCATATGCGACAGTTTAATTTAAATAAAGGATGACAAGAATTGCGTTTTCATGTATGCTCAAATGGATCACAGATATTATCCCTCTTTGGCTGAGAAAGGAAGGAAACTTTCCTTTCAGCTTATTGAAATATCCCTTTTAAAAAGGTATTTTGAAACTCTAACCTCCCTTAATCTAAAAGATAAAATTAATCAGAGAATATCCAAAATTTTAGTTACCTAAATAAAGTGTGTTTTGTAATTTTTTTCTACAAGGACACAGTTATAATTCATTATATTAGTTCGTCTAAGAAACATAAACATCTGAAAATTAACTGTATTAAAATTAACAATCAAGGAAATAACTCTTAAAATTGTCAAAAAAATAGTTTGAAAATTCAATAATAAAAAATATAGTACAAATAATGCATTTAATTATATCATAAAAACATTTTATGCACATTAATTATAATAAACGATGAGAGAATATCAATAATAAAATCGAAAACATTATTTAGTTTACTTGACAGTTAAAATTATTCTATAAAACAAAGGACATAATTTAAAATTTATTACAGAAAGGCAAAATTGTATAAGAGAATCTCCATGACTTGGCATTTAGTGAAAAAGCATTTTCAAATATTTTTTTTTGAATAATGTCATCAAAGAAGAATTTAAATTGTACATACTGTTTCAAAAAAAATGATTACAAATTTTTGGTTTTAAAAAAACGGTAGCTCATCATATTTTAACAAATATAATTTTGATAAAATCGAAAATTTAAAATTTAACGCATTTCAAAATTTATAGAAATTTACGTGTCGTCCAGATCTACGATAAGACAAACGCTGAATTAAAAAAAACCCAGATCTAATTGACAATCTAATGTCCGAAGCAACACCCGCTTTTGAAAAATTTGGTTATTAGCCGCTCCGACTAAAAGGATTATAGGCTTAACAAAAAGGGTTAGGGCCAAGCTATTATCAATGGAGGGTTAAAAGCCCAGCTGAGTGTTTTCCCAACAAAGAGTTATAGCCCCTCGGTGGGCTTTTCCCTGCGGGTCTGATATCAAAATTGAAGTTAAAAGTATGCAAGAAAAAAATAGAAATTTAAACTTGAAGCATTTGCATGTTTATTAAGCACCAATTTAATTACTTGAAAGAATAACAATTCTGGTAATTTTTGTTTAAATTTAACATAAAATAATAATTTATTACAGAAAATGCAATGAATTAAAATTCCTAATTTTTATATTTTTATATTTCGTATTCAGTAAAAGATTCTTGATGAGCTAAGGATTTATTGTTTCATAATAAATAATTAAATTAGGATAACTGAAGATTAGGAATTCTAGGCAATGTTCTAGAACTTTCGCCTCAAAGTTATTTTCTATCATGACAGATGTCTAGATGGAAAATATTTCACTGCCTCAAAGCAGAAAAACATATAAGGAAGAAAATACTGATTAACTGTAATTAAAAGGTAATATGATTACAGATAATTAATCAGAAAATTTTAATGCAATAATTTAATGAGAATTTTTTACTATTTATTTATATTTGATATTATTAGTATAGTTATAAATATTAAAAAATTTAGAAGATCAAAGAAGCATTTTAGTTTGGTAGCACAAATATAGAAGAAAAGCATCGCAGGGAAAATATGAAAACCGATAAAATTTTTCTATGCGTCATTACTTTCAGCACGACGCATAATTTCACAAGAACTTCACTAAAAGGTCAGAATATCATCCTTTAATTCAAAAATACAATTAAGGTCAGAAATGTGTCTTCTGAATAATATCTTTCAAACATATATCGTAATTTACTAATGAAATTTCTATTCACAGGCATTTGGCTGCTGGATATTATTGAATTGCGTGGCTATAAACTAAAGTAAAAAATTCGCTATACTTTATTTTGGTTTATAACTAAACAGAAAACAGTATATTATAGCACAGAGTTACTACAATAAAACTCTTAGGATCATATCAAAAGGAAAATGGTGATTTTAAAATATATAACATAAAATATAAAAATATAAAAAATTTTGCTATTTTAATTCACAGAAATTATTATGATTAAAATTATTTTATGTCTATAGATTCATTAATTTCAAATTTTTTATGGCAGCAAAATTTAGAACAAGTCATTTCGATTATCTTACTCGAATAAATACCTACGAATGGTATATAAGTTACAATATGATGGTAAAGAGAGTTAAGTAGAGTTTCATTATTCCATTGAATGAAATAGTCTGAATAAATTAAAAAATCCACCCGACAAAATATTTACGGACCTCTGTAAAATAGAAAAAAATATGCAATATCATGGTAAAAGAAATCAAATAGGGCTCAATTATTTCATTTATTAAAATAGAGTAATTACGCAAAATATTTAAGGATATCTTTTGAACGGAATAAAAATATGTAAAATGTTATAGAAAATTTAGTAGAGTTAGATTAATCCATTAAATAAAATAGAGTAACTCTACAAAATATTCAAGAAAATTTGTCGAATAGAGAAAAAAATATGAAATATGATGGTGAAAAAAGTTAAGAAGGGTTTCATCATTTTCATTAAATAAAATAAAAATGATTTGAAAATAGTTAGTTTCTTAACAATTTTTGGACACCAAATTTTTTCCAGAAATTTCACGTCAATAAAAATCCAAATGATGGATTTGAGCATATAAATAAGAGGTTGTTGCTACAAATAGCACTTGCCATAGACAAACGCGCTGACGGATGTCAGCGTTTTTAAGCCGAATGAGCGTCTCTTGTATTTGAAGCAGTGCTAACTAGGGCCAAGAGTACGACTTAACTACACACTCATGACATTCGCTTGCACAACCCCTTTTTACAGGGGGCCACATTCAAATACCTCACAGAACAACCTACCCTAACTAGGACTCGAAATCTGGAAGCCCAGATCACAAGGATAACGCGATACTTCTGTGCAGGACACCAGCAGTGTGTGTGTGTGTGTGTGTGTGTGTGTGTGTGTGTGTGTGTGTGTGTGTGTGTGTGTGTGTGTGTGTGTGTGTGTGTGTGTGTGTGCGTGCGTGCGTGCGTGCGTGCGTGCGTGCGTGCGTGTGTGTGTGTGTGTGTGTGTGACAAATACTCCCTGAAAATGAGTTTCAGAATTAAACTGCCGTATTTTAATATATTTGCATCATGTAAGCATGAATTGTTGGTAAGAAAACAGAAAATTTCGTAAATAATCATTTTACCATTACTAAATAATAAATGTCTAAGCAAAGTTTGATTCTTTTTCCGCTATCTAAGAATGTGTTTATTACAGGCAAAATTCATAGATAGTTATAACAGGTCGCATCCTGCAAATTCCAATGATATCATAATCATAAATCAGCAGGGTCTCCTTATCAGATTTGCGCTTGCCTCAATGTTTGCTGTGACATTTTTCAGAAGCAAACGATGCGTAAATGGAAGCATCGGCAGTAAAGTTTTGATCATAAGTTGGGGAGAAAATTTCTGCATCAAGTCAACTTATCGACAGTTATATGTGTTGGTGGAGAAGTTTATTTTATGGAATTGCAAGAATAAGCCCGTAAAACACGGGCTTCTAAGATCAGACAGCAAATAATACAGTTATAATTCCAATTATTATCTCTTAAGCTACAATGTTATTAAAATTTGAAATCTCTTATAGAATCATTTCATTGGCATAATGATTTTAATTCACTGAAATACAAATAACAAATTATTGGCAGTTTTTCTTCTAAAAATTCAAAATTTGAATTTTATATAAACAAATCTATTTCGTAAATTTAATATAAAACCAGTCGGAATTGTCTCCCCAAACATTAATAAGGTAAAGTAATAAATGTAAATGAGTATTATTAATTCCATATCACTGGCAAATAATAATTACGAAAGAACGTATTAGAGTTCGATTCTTGGTGATTTTTTGGTGGTTAATCGATGGTGTGTGGTTAATACACAAGAAAACAGAATACCTATTTTGGACGTTTTTCCCAATCAGTTGAAATCAAAATCTGACAAAAACCTACGGTTGTAATCACAAAAACACATATCAAATTTTACATATTTAAATCATTGCCAGTTTTAGTCATCATGTTTCTTGCTGGTGAAAGCTATAAATCCGTTAATCATTTGACGGATTTGATTCCAAAAATGATAGATAATCTACACTTTAATTGTTGAATCAGTGCACCAATTTTGATCCATCTAGCTTTCTTCGTTTTGTACAAATCGTATTCAGATTGGTAAGATATTCTTTTAAATGATTTTTCGTTTAAAATGTGATAGATATCTAAAAAAGGTAGTGTAAAGATCACGTATCAAATTTTATACCTCTAGTTAAAAGTATTTTTCAGTTATCGTGTTCACAGACATACAGACGAAACGACAAATAGTTCTAAAGCGTGCTTTTCGGATTCAAAAAGATCAGAAACTCGGTGACTCCTCAAATACTGAGTTCAATTTTTTTCAGGACTGCAATAATTTCTCCTGGTATATTTTATATAAAAAGAAGTAAATATGTGTTACTATTTTTTATTAAAAAATGAAAAGAAAAGAAATTTTAAAAAAAATGAATTTTCCCTTTTAAAAGATTTTATTTCATCCGCATAAAAGAAGATGAAACAACATTCATAAAATTTATAGAAATATGTATTCTATTAATGGGATTCTAAACATGAGCTCAAAAAATTAATTTATTTAAACTTAATTAAAACTTTATTCTTAATGTTCTGGACTTGAAAAGGAAAAATTCAGAATCGTGAACTTTGCTTTCAGAAACACGATAGCTTTCAAAATGAAGTAATGAATAGTCTTTATAACATGCCTACAAAATAAGGGGGAAAGAAAAAACAAACCTAAGATCTGAATTGAAAAGTTTAATAATCATTTCATGTCGATTAATCATCTAGAAGAATCTAGAAGAAATCAGGGCGTGATTTAAATATCCAGCAAGTTCAATGAAGTATAATGCATTGAAAAAGTGTAGGATCCACGCGAATCCGATCTACTCTTACTCTCTCAGTCCATACAGTAAGAAATAAAGCAGGAAAAAATGATTTCGAATTAGATTTCGTTTAAATATTGAACAGCAAAATGATTTATCACAAGTACTTTTAAAATAACATTCTTTTATTCCAAGACATTTTAATGCATAGAAAATGAGTTTTAAGCATCTCGCAACTGTGCTAAAATTCTTTTCTTAGATAATAGATAATATGAAGTATTGTAGTTGTAAAAAAATCGAACTTGAGAGTTCGACAAATCTTCTCATTTCATACATCCCTAAGTCAGAGAAACAATTTTTACTATTATGTCTGTCTACTGTCTATTTATCGATCTGTTTGTCTTGAACTTGATAAATCAAAAGCGCTTTGAGCTAGATGGATGAAATTTAGTATATGTGCTTTACACTAAATTTTTGAAAGAAATCCATTCAGAAGAAATGTTTGTCAACTTGTTCAAATATAAATTAACATGATAATTTCTAAACAAAGAAAAAGGTGTGGATAAAAATTAGTTTACAGATATAACAGTAAAATTAACATATTTCTCTTACTAAGTTGTAACCAAATCGTGGCAGAGTGGACCGTCTATAGGTCTGTATTTTCATACGTATGTAAACGTGATAACTTATAAAACAATTACTCAAATGTATGAAATTTGGTATATCATCTTCTGATTACTGCAATTCTATGTTAAATTTTGTTATCAATCCATTAGCCCTCCCCCCAAAAAAAAAACTTTTTTGGAACACAAATTCAATTTTTGGATAGTGTTAACCAAGTAAATGGGTTTATTCACCAAGGATCACACGAAAGATTCGGTATCAAGGTTAAATTTGTGCCAAAAATCAATATTTCGTAACTTTCGTTCGCTAAGTCTATGTCTCCCCAAAGTCTATAATTTAATACGAAAGAAGGGCATAGCACCTTTATTAGAGTAAGCGTGAACATTTTTGAGATATCACTCTCGCTGTTTTCGTTCTGCGTTCCAAATGTGAAACTTAGCTAGAATCGAGGGTTAAAAAAATGTTTTGAAATTATATAAAGGAAGTGTGTTTAAATAAACTAATTTCTTCGTTGTGAAAAGCAATTGTGCTAATTTTGAATCATCAAACATATTATCGTGATTCTTCTAGCATTCAAATTTTTTCGCTTTAATTGACTACTAATCTAATGTTTTCTTATATGTTGCTTTTGCATTCCTTGTCAGATCTATTATCACAGAGGAAGAAAAAGTGGGAATGGAAATCACCTCGAAAATCAGAGATGAGATGTCGCCATATTAGAAATCAGTCTGCTCAATATTAATAGTTTTGGTCGATTAACAGGATATACCTCTTTATAATGTTTCTACGCACGTTTGTACCTTAAAGGTGTCTATTTAATGTGATTCGTAGTACTCATATTTCTATTGCGGCGGTTCAGTCAATACGCTTTACCTCTATCCTCGTTACTAGGCGAATTATTATATCTTTTTTCTGAATATATTAATGAATGGATAATATACCGAATTTCTCTCCTAGCAATAAATTGAACCAATAGGGTTTATTGATTTAGAGTTTTAGAGATAAATGAGGTTTAATGTAAAAATAAGATTAAAGAAAAGGTAATTAGTTTTAAAATAATATTTTTAAAAAAAAAAACAAAATTTTATTTTAAAGAAAATATTTTTTAATAAAGTCTCGTTACACGTAAGTACTAAGAAATATTTCTAGGGTTTTTTTTTTAATGCTTAAATGTTTACGGGTGTAAGTTAAAGACTTGGAATACAGTAAACTATAGATTAAGAAAAATGGGATTAAAAAAATATTTGTCACAAAATAAAAAAACTTCTGTCACTTTTAAGCAGCTATTATAGTAAAGTCATACTTTTCAGGGATTATTAATCTATAGTACGTCTTTCTTCGATAAATTAAATTAATTGTATTTTTTATATATAAAAAGACAGAAATACACAGTCGAAACTGTTGGTTGCAGGCAACCTCCATGTGAGTGAATTTCCTCAATGCACCCAATTTTTCAACAATATATTTTTTCTTCAAAAAGTCATTTTATAAATTAATTTTATTTAGAACTAGCCGCCCTTGGCGACCAGTCGGTTCGCCAGTATTAATTCTCGCTAAAATTTTCATATAATATTTTATGTAGCTGTGTCTCATAACAGGTTTTTCACCAAAATATTTTTAAACCAAAAAAAATTTTGATAATCATATAATTCATTTATAGTATTATTTTCATCAGATGTTCTGTTCATTGTACTACTCATCTTTCTCTTTCTATCCGAGCAATGATTGTCCCGGAATTGATATTTTAAATGGTGGAGGGAAAGGTCTAAAATTCTACGTTTTTATAGAATAAGGAGATTCTAATTTTCATAAATGTAAACACACTAAACAAATAAAGACACAATTGGTTTTCAAAAGATGCGGAAGTTTAAAAACAGTTTGAAAAATGCCGATCACAGAGGAAATAATGGTGACACACACACACCCTTCTTTTCTTTATTTTTCTATTCTTTTTTTCTTCCCCTCTGTTATTCTTTTTTTTCTTTATTTATTACTTTATTATGACTTTATTTTGAGCTGACATAGATTAAATATCCATGCAGACTAATAATAAAAGCAATTATTTTCTTTTTTTTTTAAACATCCCGTATCTATAAATGAAAACCAACTGACTTCGCGCATTTCTTTCTAAACAAATCATAATTTATTACTTTCTGCTATCCTACTCAGTTGGTGTGGGGGAAGGAAATGAAGATTTTTGGCGGGAAAGTAAGAAAAGTGTCGTTTTAACTATTTTCCTCTCAGTTTTTTCATTTTTTCTCTCCATAAGAACCATCCTCGTGTCTTAACGAAAATATTTAAAAAAAATTAGCCGAATCGGTCGAGCCGTTCTCTAGTTTTGCGCTTAGCAACGCATTTCGAGAAACATTTTTATTAATATAGATAATTCCTTAGTTGTGATACCAGATATAATTCTATGAATTTTAGATCATAAGATAGTTTTATTTATAAGGTGTATTTAATAATGTAATTAATTAAGACAATAACAAGATTTTTTTTATCTACAAGATCATGTAATTATATATATGAGATATTATCATAAGATAAGTTACTCAAAAAGCATTATAAATAGGTCAAAAAGGAGGTGGTATCCACCCCAATTGCCTTCTGAACTGTTCTTCAAATAAATAGGACTATACATTTACAAACTAATCATCACATCATCATCTACTTAGTTAATTAAATCGTCCAGTTTTACCAATCATCATCGTGTTAACTAATTAAATAATTAATGTAAATGCACTTTGAAAATATTAATGAATCGTTGTAAGCGATGAAAATGTTATTTTTGAATCGATCCTCATAAATTTGAAACATAGTCAAAGGACAAGGACAATGCCTGAGTCGACATCTCTTTCCAAACGTTTGTACTAAATCAGCTTGAGAGTATTTGACCGGCAGCAGTTGTAATTTATATTAGACTCATATTCACAGTGGTTCTTTTCAAATAAAGCGTTTCGAAGAAGTGAAACGATCAATAGAGAGTGATCAGAAGTAAACGTTCAGTTGAAAAAAAAATAGAAATTTTTTTTTTTTCATGGTACAAAAATAATACATTTTTTAAAACTTATATTGAATGACGCTTCATGTAAGTACAGTTTTTTCAATTCTTAATTCATTAATTAAATTTAATTAATTTTTAATACCTTAAATAGAGTTTTAGCAGTTTGTAATGAAAGTTGAAATTAACATCAATCGGTAAAATGCAAGAATTTCAGTGTTTTTCTCGCGAAGGTGAAGAAAGCGAGTTCAATTCTAGCGAAAATCATTAATATCTTGATAAATTATTTATATTAATTGTAATTATTCAATAAAAATTTTCTTTGCTGACCTAAGAAGGAATTAACTTTAACTTTTTTTATTACTTGTTTTCTTAATGAATCCATTTAAAAAGAACTTTATTTCAATAATGTAGAAATAGAAAAATTAAAAAGGAACATTTTCATTATTTTTTATTAAAAGAATTTATTTATTTCTATTTAAAATTATTAAAATGTTAAAAAAGGATTTCTAAAAAAATGAAAACATTCCAAAAATGCCACCATACGTTAAAAGAGTCAAAAACTTTGAATAACAATCTAAAAATCTTTGAAACAATAGTCAACTCTTTGAAACAATAACCATAAAACTATGAGACACGTTAGAACAAAAATTTAGACAAAAATGTTCTTGAATTTTGAAGTAATAATAGTATGCAAGTACCACAACCTTATTTATCTATAGTTTGAATTGAGAAATCTCCTGTGATTCAAGCAAAAAAAATGTTGATGATATTCATCACATGTTACTGAAGAGCATTGGAAATACTTTAAGGTGAATAGTTACAACATTTCTTTAATTTAATAACAAAATGGGGAAAAAAAGAGAAACATATGAAATCAAAGTAAAAAATTTTTCCAAAGCAAGCAAATGCAGATTTCTTTATTCACGGGGAAAGTAGAATTAATTTAGGATAAATATAGGTAAAGATTAATTCAACCTGACAAACTGCTGTAACGTCTTTTTAATTTTCTTTTCAATATAGTAACAAACTTTTTGGTAAATGCTCAAACCTTAAATCGCTGAGGGATTTTAATAGCTGTACTGGTCTTATCCCCTCAAACACCTTATTTCTGAAGAATGTGGTATTCGAACGTTGTTTCGGCCTTTTTTATCATCACAATATTAAATGTGAAAAAAAAATTACAAAACAATATAATCTTTCTAATAGAATAATGAAAAATAAATAAAAAAAATTATTATCAACAAATTATTTAAAATAAAATATTACAATAAAAATGTCAGATGTAGCATTCGTATTGTAAAAGAATCTTAGCAGTAAACATCACAAGAATCACGCGATCTAAGAGCAAAAAAATCATGACTGTGCTTTGCAAATGACAATTAATAAGTTCAACAAAAAGAAAGAAAATAAAGCCAAAAAATTGCAACTTATTTACATGGGTGATTTTGGTAATTTATCCGAACATTTGCAAATATTTTAATGCTTTTTTTATGACATTTATTAACTAATACTTGATTGAAAGGACTATTCTTCATAAATGTAAGAAAAATAAATTAAAATGTTTATTCGAAGAAATCAAACAAAACTGTATTGAATACAATATTCCATGAGATATGAAGAAATTCAAAGAAGTTATATTTCAATCATGCATCTGAATTGAATAGCTTTTTCCACAAAATTTTATCCCAAAAATAGTAATGAATGTTTTCTCCAGAGAATCGATTTAACAATTAACTGCTTTGCACGTTCTAGAAAGTTCTCGTAGATTCTTTCTTAATGAGGAAAAGAGCGACAAATAAAATATGGGTTTATTAAAGAATTCATTTCTTTTCAATTTCCCAGAAACTTCTTCTTTTAAAGAAATCGAAAGAGATAAAGTCAATGATTTTATTGATGTAAATTAGCTTAATATAGTTATAACTACTTATATAAAAGAATATTTTTTTAATAAAGCACATATTTTTTTCTCGAAAAAAAAAAGGTTAAAGCCAGTTTTTTCCTTCTAAAAAGAAAAAACGATAAAGCTTGTTTCTACCATTATCTTTATTCGAAGGAATAGGGAATTTTAAGATTTGAAAAAAGGACTTTCCCGAGATTTTATTTTTGCACTGTAACAAAAAATAACAAACATAACATAAAAAATAATAATAACAAACAAAGAAAACATAACATTTAGCAATTAATAAAATATTTCATCAATTTGTGGAGTTTTAATTCTTTTTACATAACTGTGGTATACTAAAATTTTTATGTGGAATGAAAATTTATTCTGAGATAATTTCATAGGTAATATGTCTGGTTTTTTTTAAAAAATTTCTGGACGTTCAATCAATACTTTCGAATTTTCAGCTTTTATTCTAATTGTTTGGATTCGGCCAAAAAGTTATCCTATATAGTGTAAGAAGAACTTTAATTCTTAAGCATTCATTGCGAAAGACTTAAATATTTTTAATCAACAATGATAAACTTCAGATCGATTGTTTACTACATAATTTGTGAACATTTTATTAAAGAGAATGTTTTTGATAAATTATGAAAAACATTTTTTATTTACCAAATTTTTTTAGCTGGCTCTTATCTCCACATGGGGGAACTTCAGATATAGGAATAAATAGTTTTCTGTATAATGGTTATATCTCACTTTCCTGCTGGATACAATAACAGGAGGAGGAGCTTTTCCTTTACTCTTCAATGTCGAATTGTATGGCTCGGAAAGTAGCCGATAAATAAAACGAGTCATAAAGTGAGCTGTAACATATTCCCCATAATGCATATTTCAATTTTCGTGTCGATAAGTAATTTAGATGACTTCTTAAGCTAAGTCAGGGAGGGGGGTTGCTAACTCTTGCAGGAAATCAAACATATTCATTAAAACTTAAAATGGAGGTAAACATTCATACTGCATTTCATAAATGTGACGGGAAACCTAGAAAACGAGTGGAGTCGATACTTGAAAGCCCGTGGTCTTGAAGAGATTGGTAAACACTTGAATCGATCGAGGTCGAATGCTCTGAAAATTTCGAGAAGAGGTCACTACTCAGGTGTCGATCTCATCTTCTGTTTACTGTTCAAAAAACAAGGATTTTCTCAAAATGGTTCTTGTGCGGCTTGAAAGAGATTTTAATCTACATAATCTAAACTATACATAAATCATTTATGTTTATAAGGATGCAATATTTTGAAAAATTATTTGCCTCAAAAATAAATGTTGAAGCAAATAGTTGCGAGTATCATTATACCAGTTATTATTTCACTATACTGAGATATTTCTCAATATAGTGAAATAATAAACAAGCAGATTTCCGCTTTTCTGATAGGTATAAAATAGTGTTGAGTTACCTCCAATCCAATGACGGGATGTACTTCTTAATTGCAAGGAACACATGCGACACGCCTAGAGGGGGCCATTGTGTTATCATTAAAATGTCCATTTCAATTCTTGGAGCATTTTCGTAATTCAGATCACTCCATAAGATCGGAAAAATTGGGAGTAACTCTCTTGTAGTTACTGATTAAGAATTAAAAAAAAATCCCGTTTACAAACTTTAAAACATTAGACAAATGTTTTTAGCTATATTAATACGATTCCTATTTATTTTTACTCTGTAATATAATCGAAGGTTAAAAACTTTTAATTAAATTTTTTTAAGAGTTTTATTAATTCATCAGTGAATGGATGCGAGAGTCTTGAAATCAAAATTGGGAATAAAGATTTGAAGTTTTGCAAAGCAAATATTCTCTCACACACTTTCTACATTCTAATGAGTTATTTCGAGATCAAATATATTCTGACTTTACTTAATGGATGAGAAATTTGATTGTTCATATTTTTATAGCATTTTTAACTAAATTTACACCTAATTGTCAAACTCATAGACCAGAAAAAAAAATTTTTTTTTCGGTGCTTGATATATAAGTGCATTTAACAAAATTTCTTATAAAAAGATTTGTAATTTAATTTTTAAACTTTAGAACTGGATTTGAAAAAAGATTAAAAGTATTTTTAAAAAAAGTTTTCTTCGATTTTCTCCCCAAATATGGAATTAGTGCTTAACAATATGCAAAATGAAATAATCAGAGTTCCAACGACAAAAGCAAAATTCAATGAACTTGGATTTCCTGAATTTTTCAATTATTTGCCGAAAAAGTTTGAAAACTGGTTTGAAAGCACTTATCAGTTATTATTTTCACCGATGAAAGGAAATGGGGCTTTTTTAAAATCCAGGATTGTTGATATTCACTCTGAATCATTGTTTAAAACCTTCGAAGCATTAAGAAGAAAACATTAATCGTTATATATATTCTTTTTCAAATTGTGCTTTTGAAATAAGCCTCTTTCCAAAATATTATTTATTATTATTTATTTATTTATTTATTATTTTGCTTCAAAGAAATTCAAGCTTTGTTTATTTGGTTCATTGTAGCATTTGAGCTTGTCTTTTCCCACCCAAACCTTTTTCCACCCAATTATTTTAACTCTACACTACTGTTGTACGTTACATTATGCTAGAAAAATTAGGTATAGTTAAAAATTTTATTTTACAACTTCTATATCTATGACCTTTGGGCTTGATTGTTTTATTATTTCTTCGAAGTTCTTCGTAGAGGATATAACATAGATATTATTAAATAGTTTATCAATCCAAAAGCACTCATTCATTCAATGCTTTTATGACAAAAAATTATTTTTTCTAGCATAATTGTATATACTTTTTGAAGGATATGAAACTAAAAATACTGAGCTAACAATGGACATAATAGATTAATAAAGATGCTTCAGTTATATAAAATCATGGCTTCGCTGAACTTAAATCTTGTTAATCATAGAAAGTTAGTTAAGACAGTTTTTGTCTCTCTTTTGTGAAATTTTACTTATAAGAACTTTTTAGAGAAAAATAGAAAAGGATAAATAGACCAGTCCAGATCTCAAAATAATTTTGATATTCAGTTGTAAGAATAAATATAATTAATCAATTTATTCTTAATTGGTTCAAATTAATGTATACAATTTTATAAATATAGCATATAATGTAGTGCAGTATAATATTTATAGTACCATGGTCCAATTTTTACTGATAGTGGGCAATAAGATTGGATTTTTTTTTTTTTTTTTTTTTTTTTTTTTTGCATGATTAAGATTGAGATTTTAGATGAAAGAATTTTTCATAATTTTTTTAGAATTATAATTAAGTTGAAAAAGTTATTTTGGGCGGTAATTTTTTTTGAATGAAAAAAATAATGATGATGGTGAATTATCTTAAAATTCCTAAAACATAACTTTTCACTTATTAAAATTATTATTTTTTATTTCAGTATGAATTTTTTTACAATATTCTGGTTTCTGTTTCAGAAATCGGTATTAATTCCCCCAACCCACCCAGGGAAAAAATCAATTTCTTTTAATCCCAAAAAATTATTAAAAACTCTTTCATTAACAATATTATTGCACTAAGTAAGATATTACGTTATAGGCTCCTATGCTGACCTTACAGGCAATATTATAGAATTTAGAAAAATATTTTAACCGAGCAAATTTAAACAAATATATTTGTACTTTGAATGATTTAATAATTAAAAGTAAGCATATAAAGATGAGTTACATTTTTTGCGTTAGCAAAGTTATATTTACGTCATCATTATGCTGATAGATCAACAATTAAAATAAAGTGAGGATATGAAAGTATTGTTAAACTTATTGAAGTTATGAAATGGCATTAGTGTTATACATCGATATTTTATTGATATCTGAATTGATAAAATACGTGATGTATTGATGTATCGCATATTTTATCAATTCATAAATAAGAGATTTTATCAACTTATACTAAGTACCAATTTTTTTAATGTTGTATTTTTCAAGACCTTTTGGTCAGTTATGCAAAATGAAATGCTTTATTTTTATAATAGGAAAAATAATTTTTCTAATTGGTGATTTTCTTATGGTAATAAAAATGTAATACGAAGCATTAAACTTTTATTACATGCAATTTGCTTTAAACAAAAAATATAACAGAATAAGATATAAATTAAAATTACAAGTAAAAAAACATTCCCAGCCTAACGCGTTTCATTTTTTTAATGATTAAATAACTAATTGCTGCTAAACATTTTTTTAAAAAATTACCCTTAAACAGTTACAAAAATAAAATTATCAATACAATATTCCTATTACACTTTTTGTATAATATGGATGGTATAATTTTATTTAACTATTTAATAAAAATTTTCGTATTATTTTATATAAGGTATTTCCGTTTTTTATTTTTTGTACTAAAATAAAAAATTGCGACGCTCTAATGAAAAGAAAGACAACAGACAAATTTTGCTCCAAAAATCCCCCCAGCAAATGGAAGTTGTCATAAAAAGTGAGCTAACTGTGTGTTTTTGAAGCGCGAAGCAGCCGCAGCAAAGGAGCGCCAATCATTGTGCCAACTCCTTTCAAGTCACTGGACTGCTAATAAGCGGCGGTTGAAAGAGTTCGACGAGTCCGTTATTAGAGTGTCTATGGGTCACTTGTCAAACATTCCGGGAAGCGCGTCGGAGGCGAATGAAAAGGCTAACAACCGTCTCAGGTCCGGCAGTACCATCAGAATAATAAATGCTAATACCATGAAGCTCGGACTACATCGTGGTGGAAGACGCGGCTTTCCCCATTGGCGCTATTCCGGCGCCTAGCCATTCCATTGGTTCACGGCACCCAAAATAGGCGGAGCTCTAGTCAGTCACCTGTTGGCGTTCCCGCCAACCGCTCCCAAGGGGGCGGTCTCCTTCGGGAAAGAGCCTGTTACTCTGCACTAGTGAGTAGTGAGCACAAGCACAAAAGACATCCCCCGGAGGTTTAGTTCCGTCAAATCGTCATTTACAAGCAGGACGTCGTGCTGAGTCCGGCACCGGCGAACCGTCTCGCGATCCGGCCATAACGCAGGCACCAAGCCGACAACAAGCTCATTCTCCTGTGGTAGAGCAGTTTTCAGTTAACGTGGGACCGCTTCGTGCGAGTGTTATCTAATAAATAAACAACCGAGCCAGAGAAAAAAACTGGGAATTCTCGGTCGACACAAGTTCTTCCCAGAACTTAGTTCGGACGGAGCGAGAAATATCGCGGGACACACGTCCCACGAGAGACGTTCTTGTTGACTGGATGGACTTGATAACTCATGTAAGTGTCGCTGTGGGGCCTATGAGATGACTATGGACCATTTCTACTTTGGAGACTCGTTTCTCGCAAACTCAAGTACCTGCTCACATTTGTAATGAGGTAGTAACTTTTACATAATTTATTTCTTCAGTAGCTCTTATACAGTAACTTTAAAGAAATGATTTTGTGTGCCGTCTCAAAATTGTGGACTCTATCATAGTCATTTTTTATATCTATAAGGAGAACTGGACATTTCGCATTAAGAAAAACTTAAATCTTCCTGAGAAAGATACTAAAGTTCTGAACTAAAATCTCTGTCTGTTTAAAAATTGACTGTACAGCAGCCGATCAAAAGATATAGATAGAAGTACAGAGAAGGTGATGTAGTACAAAGAAATTATATTAAAGAGAAGAAAAAAAAAGCAAAGAGAGAAATGTCTTTAGCTTTTTCAAGATAAATAATTTCGTTTGAAGTCATTGCAGCTTACCTCCAGTCCATGGTAAAAAATGTCGCGATGAGCTTGGATGTTACAAAAGTCACGTTCTCTGCGATCCATCTGAACCTTTGAACTGTTGCAAATCAATAAAAATCACGAATCATTTTCGATTCGGAAACTGGTAGTCAATAAGAAGACGATTGCCAGACGGCCAGCCATCGAGTAGTCAACCCTCTGCTTAGGTAGAGACCGGGAGGCAGATCACTTGTGACGTCACTGTCTCCAACACGTGGTCCAACAGGGGCGTATTAGTTGTGTGTGTACACTTTGCTCGGCAGCGACTCCACGGAGGTCCGGGGAACGTAACTCACTCATTGTTGTTGGAAAATCCCTGGCGTTAGCTTGATCTATCGCCGTGAGAAAACGAGTTAAGATGATGTTCGGGTTGCAAGATAGTGGCCTCCAGCCCAGGGGGCCCATGGCTACTCTTAAGGAGGAGCCGCTCACATCAGCGCAACTGGGCAGTGTTCGGACGGGATGGATGCAACCGGCAATGATTGACCAGACCGCTGGGAGGTGAGTGTCTTGTCACTATCGTCAAACGCATTACATTTTCAAAGGCACACTTTTACTTGGCTTTGTTTATGTAATGCGGTGATTTGACTTATCGGTTTTCTCGTATCTTTGACAATCAGAAATAAACTTTATTCACAAAGAGATTAAGAATTTAATGTTACAAATTGGTAAGATTATTTACTATTCATGGATTTTTTTGTTACTTATAGATACTTTATTGTCGGAATTCGCATTTTTTTTCAACACTTAAAATGTATTCTCAAGAATCTCCTTCGGAATATCAATTGAAAATAACAAATTTCAAATATATTAACAAGCGTTTTTTAAAAAAACTTAGACATTTTTTTTTTTACTTATTCAAATCTTATTCAAAAATTAGACGCTGACTTCAAGTTGTTCGATTTATTTCTCATTGGCTATGTACTGCACTTTTGAGTCAAAGTTATATCTGCTTATTACTTTTTCTTTTAACTTAAAAGTTTTTAGCTACTTATATAAGACTTTATCCGTGATACTGGGAACTTTTTTCTTTCAATTTAGTTTTTTAAAAGTTTTTTTTCCGCACTTTGGCATTTCTTTTTACAAATCACAGAGAAGTTGATAATTTAGTTTATTAAATTTCTTCCTGACATTTTTTTTTCTACTTTATTATTATTTATGATTTGCTGCTTGAAATAATGGAGTTTCGGATTTAAATACTTCGTCGGAATTTGTAACATCGCAAAAAATAAGACTTTCATTTCTTATCACTTTCAAGTTAAAACGTCATTTAAAAAATAGAAACGTTTAAACATGATTTTAAAAACCCAAGATAAGAGTTTTCCCAAAAGATAAGAGTGTATTTTTTTCTAAAAAGCATTTTTTACATACATTTCGAAATTATCTTTTTAGTTATACTGAAATAAAAAGCATAATGATATACCAACCATTATCGTAACATCATCGCATTGACATAAGGAATATCGAAATGACTTACTTGATAAAAACGCTAATGTTTCAAATGGATTATTTTATTAACAACATTAATTGATATATATCTGAACTTCCCTCATAATTATTTTTCTTCAATAGATCTCGTTGTTATTTTTAGATAGCACTCAAAACTTATCTTAAGTACTGTTTCAATGATAATGTTGCGCTTATCAAGCCAATTTAACTTCAATTGCTTTTGACTCTAGTTCAGATTTACTTGTCAAGTATGAATATATGCAATACTGACTATGTTTATTTTATAAAAATGAATTTAATGCATTTCTACTTTTTTTCGGAACTTTGGATATGACGAAAGATTTATATCTAATGTTTATAAATTAACTCTATTTATTACAATTTTAATTTCACTCAATAAATTTGTACAATAAATATTTAATACACTAGTCTGTATCGCAAAACTTTAATTTTTTCGTAAAATATACTTAATTAACTTTTTTATACTTATTTTATTTATTTTTTTAAGTTTTACGTTTTCTTTCTATCAGATTTTAGACAATGAGCTCACATTTATAAATTCGATAACTGCTTGCTACACAGTCTGGAGTATATTATTAGTATATGATTTGAATTTTGAATATATGTTTTACTTATGTAACTTGCTTTTATCTCTTTCTAATACAGTTTCTTTATATAAATTATATCTAGACTAAATATATGACTTTATCCTTCCATCTTCTATAAGTAATACGGCACAATTTTCATTTTATTTTTTTTTCTTTTCGAATTTGAATAAGTTGTGAAAGGAAAAACAGAATATCCTGAAAATAGCACATTGTAATCCTATTTTCTCTAGAAAGTCAATCTTTTCATAACGATTCTCATTTATTCGCAATAGTTTGATTTAGCTCTTTTTGCGATCAGAACGTAAAGTAAAAAACTAATACATAATAAACTGATTGATTAATCTATTTAAAATTTCTGACATTCATTGTCATAGGAAAATAAAAATATGTTTCCGAAAGAGAAAGACAACGTTTATAAGATCTGAAAGGTTAGGCAATAAACATTAAGAAGATAAATATCGTTGTTTTATGATTTTTGAAATAATACTAAGAAAATAATTATATAAAATATGCGTTTCATTCTTTTTGCTAACAAAAGCGCAAAGAGAAGAAAAAAGTAATATAACGATAATTATTTGTTTATCAATGTTTTTCTGTGAAATTCATATGTATAAATATATACATAATAAATGTAAGTTAAGTTTTACTATCCGTAAACAAAGTGTACTTTAAAAGATGAATATGTATTATAGTGAATTTCAGTTATCATTATAACGAATATCTTAATTCAACTCTTGACCTTGAAAGTTATTCTAGAAGAGCCTATTAGATAATTGTATTATTCCGTACTAAATAAACTTGTTCTGTTTTCTTGATGTACCCTAATCATCTTGATTTTCAAAACATTTATTTAGAATAAGTAGCGAATTAGTATCGTTTTGTATAAAGTTCATATAAAGCGACAACTTTTTTGAATTTCGAAGAATTAAATGTAAAATAAGATTTTCACTGTTTTCCTAGACATACTGAATATTTTTAATTTGTAACAAACTTATTCAATTGCATTGATAAGTGGTAGATTTGTTAGCTTTATTATTACTTTCGAATTAAATTACTTAAACTTATTTTTGTAAGGTCAGAACTAACAAATTCTTTTTAGAAGCAACTAGAAATTATTGCATTGAATAAAAATATATATTAATGGAAAGATTTCTTAATATATCATTGATAAATATATATCAATAAGTCCATTTTAGTAGAAACTAAAAACTGAATAGTTCTGAGTAAATAAATGAATGTTAAAACATTAGTTGATGACAATATCGAAATAGGCTATTATTATTTATAAAAATCTTTACTAACTTTAATAACTTTTTCAAGCTGTAAAAGAAGTTAAAATAATTTTTTTTAAAGTTTCCCTCTTTCTTTATGTTTTATTTTCGTAAACTCTAAGGTTTTAGACAGAACTCTTTCAGCGCAATAACCCAAAGTGAGATGTTACGTAAACAGAGGGTGTAAACGCAAGAACGAAAGAAATAAATCCCATAGAGCAGCGGTACAAGCTGACTTTCATTAACTTCTGGAAAAAACTATAAGATTAGAAAGAAAAAAAAAGTGAAATTACCCTTCCCAACTCGGACTTGAGTGCGAGACAAGGTAAGAAAGAACTCAGAAAGATTGGGTCTGAAAAATCCGTAGCCCAAGCTGCAGAAAAATCAAGCATTAATTATTCGAAATTCGGCAACCTAATGGCAGTCCCATGGAATAATGGTGGCGGAATGAACTTTTGGTTTCGGAAAGTGAATCCCGAGTGTTTTAAAGCGCTCTTCTTTCGCATTGCTCGGCGTTTAAAACTATGAGCGAGGGAATACTAAATCTAAAATAGTCCCCGCACTTGGGCTTCCTAATCCTGTAAGCAGCGTATGCCTTGACGGAGGGGTAAAAATGAAGATTTGGCGGAATCCCGCAATTTCATTACATCAGCTAGCTCGCTCTCCCTCAGGCTAGGCTCCAGCATCTCAGAGAGCACTCGAATGTTCTCAATAAAATCTAAATTTATTTAGGAATCTCTGGTCTTAACCCTTTATTGAAACAAAAAAATAAACTTTTCTTTTCTTTTAATCTCGAGAGAACTAAGCTCCGACAGAAAGTTGCATTGCTCGGCTTGGAAATTAGTATCATGTTCGTATATATAGGCCTGATGTGAATAGAATGAGCTCGGTATACTATTTCAGAATATATAGCTTGGGGACTTGGGGGTGGTGTTGCAGTCTCAAAAATGTAATTTTTTTTCCCTTGATCAAAATCCATGTCTTATTTTTTTTCCTTTCTAAAAATGCTATTTCAAATCAAATGAAAATTCGCTTGGCACTTACATATTATAATGAAATCGTTAAGTAACATTACGTAACTTCATGACAGTTGTTTATTACTAAATTTACAATAATATAGTTTCAATATTTTTATTGTTTTTAAATTGTTTGCCAACTTAAGCTGGTCTTTATTAGATTCTTTCATCACAATATATCTGTATAATAGACAGTGTAATATTTTCCAGATGCTAAAAATATAATAAATTATTACTTTTAATTTATTATTTTTCATTTAAGACTGTTTGAGTTATTAATTATTTTTATTAATTTTATATATAATCTGTTTATTTAAAAAATCGCAATGCAAATTTGACAAAATTCTTAAGTTTATTATTAATTATGTTAAATGCTTAGAAACTATATACCAGAGAATTTTGCTAACTAGAGCTTAGAAAACTATCAACTATATTATAACATTTTGATTATTTGACATAAAGCGAAGACAGTAAATCGTGTCAAACAACAAAATATGCTTCTATGTATTCGTTTATATTGTGAATTATCAATACAAATATTTTATTTGCCATAATAACTTATTTTGTTCTGAAATTTATAATTTTCACAATAAATTGAATTTTTTGTATGTTTTATCATCGTGCTTTTAAGAATACGTATCTTCCTAAATAGATGCTAGCTGAAATTACTCAAAAAATACTGTTCATGAAAACGTAAATCTATGCAATGACAACATAGTTTACTAAAGTTTATAATACAATTTTTATTTATACGAAACTCATATTTGTAAAAATATACAGTGTTGTAAAAAGTTTTCAAATTTTAAAGGGGTAAATTAATTTTGCAACATATTTACGTATTTGGTTTAAAGTCATTGCTTTAATCAGTTTTCTGAAAAAGAAAGATGACTTTATCATTTCCTGAATTAAAATTATACATATTTAAACCATTCAAATATTTCTTAAGCCACTCAATAAATTGGGTTTCAAAATTCACCTCATTTAATTATATTTACATGAATCTCTTTGCCGCAATATTTATCCGGATTCAATAAAGCATAAGCTCCTCTGAAAAGAGCTGGCAATGACGCGCGAGGAAATTAGCGCTTAAATATAACTAATTCACCTCAAGCAACGCTAGCTTTGGGTTTCAATAGTGAATATATTTGCTATTTTATCTAATACTTAACGATGGCTAAAAGCTGATTCAAGCAAAATATATTTAATGAAATATAAAGTGATTTTCAGCAAATAAACCAACGTTTTTTGTTTATGCATTTTCAATTATTTGTACCTTTTCTTTTATTTTTGTTTAGTAAAAGTGAATTTCATATGAAAGAAAAAAAAATTCTTAAGAAAGTTTTTTATGAGTAAGAAATGACAATGCAGTATCGTTGTTTTAGTAATCACTTTTTAATATTTTAACGTTTTAATATTCATTCGTTTTCAGATTTAAAAAACATAGCGAAGTAAAAAAATATGAAATTGAAAAATCATACAAAATAACATTTCGATAGTAAAAATATGTCATGTTTAGATCATAATTAAAATAATCCATCCGATAAAATGCATTTAATTAAATAAAGTGACATCAATTTTTATAATGCTAAGTATATTTAGGTAACCTTTTCAAATATAATTTTATTTGTTCTAAAAAAAAGTTTTTTAGAGTTTTGAAATAAAGAATATCTGTAAAAGAACTTTTTTTTACAGTTAAATATTTTAATACAATAAAAGAATTCATTTTATTCAATAAAATAAAGTCATTGTAATGCAATAAAAGAATTTATGCAGATTTTCAATGTAAATATTTTATTTATGAATTTGAGTTTACAATGTAATTAATTCTGCAGTAGCTATCACAATTACTTTAAGAGCACCCATTTCCATCCACAAATGTATGTCGAAAAGCGAAAGTCGTTAACAATAGCAAATTCTATTATTAATAATATTTTGTTATTTACTAAAACTATTCAGTTGAACTAGTTTCAGGAAAATATTAATTTCGCAACAAAATACTAGAATGCTCTCAAAAGATTTCACTCCCTAATATTTTTTTAATTGTTAAAATACGGATTAGATACCACATCAGTTTGCTTTATAATCACAGATATTACATTCGTAAATTAAGTTTTAAAACAAAATTATCACATGCTGCTATACTTTCGGCAAACAGAGAAAATGTAATCAGAAGATGACAATGAAAGTAATCAATAGTTATCTTATAAATTCTCATGTTTAATATTGTGTATTTAGCATTATTTGAATAAGATACAATAATTTGATGTTTGTTATTTTTAAATTCATGCTTTATCTGTGAATCTGATTTTCCATTCTGTTTCTTTTTTTTCCAGCGTGGGTCTTGGTCGAGCACATTTTGAAAAACAGCCTCCGGGCAACCTCAGAAAAAGCAACTTTTTCCATTTCGTTATAGCCCTTTATGACAAAGCAGGTCAGCCTGTTGAAGTGGAAAGGACAGCATTTGTTGGTTTTGTCGAAAAAGAACAGGTTAGTTATCCAACTACTTTTCTAAAATCTTCTTTAAATAAGTCGATAAAAATCTAGCTATAACAAAGAATAGTTTTTATAGTTAGATTTTTATTGACTTATTTACTGCTCGCTAAAGTAAATAAATGTTTTCATTCATAGAATAGAATAGAATCCTCCTCTTTTTTTCCTAAAGAATATAAATGCTGCATTTCATAGCAATAGGCAATGACAATTGAAGTTGTAAAGAGAAGCATTAATTAAAATTAACTCTTGAAAACCGAGAATCCTAAATATGATTTTATTTAATTTAAAAGTAAAAAACTGATAAATTGGAAGTAATTTAGTTTTACTCTTCAATAATGGATGTTTTATATGATAACATTATTTTTGAAGTGAAAATTTTTAAATTCATAGAACTCTTTTTACACCCTAAGACAACCCAAAACAAGTTTTCTTTTATTTATCCGTGATGTTACTTTTTTGCTTTCCAAATATTTTAAAGGTGAATTCTCATTTATTGTAGAAAAATATTTTACGTACATTTTTGACTCGCGCATGGTAATATAAAGAAAATCAGAAGAAAAAAAATGTATCAGTGTTTAAATTTTGCAAACTTGAATTTGTAAATACTGAATAAGAAAATAAATTAATGCACTTGTTTCCAAAAATATTTCTAACAATAAAAAAGGTTAACTATCACTGAAAATAATTAAATTTCATATGCGAGATTCCGATAATCAATAAACCTTTGAAATTTTCAGATATTTTCTTTTATTATTTAAATTTTATTGTTTTAGGGTGTTGAATGCTAAGAAATTTCCAAAATATTTAAAATATTTCCGATTTTTTCTGTGCGTATTAAACGGATAGATTTAATACGCATCTTGAATTTTTATAACAGAACAATAATTGTTGAACACATACTTTCGTTTAAAATGCAATTTGAAAACATTATTTTAAAGGGTCGAGACTTAAGAAATAGCATCAAATAATTATATCTTTTTTTAATACTGCTTTGTTATTAAAAATACACTTTTCAAAAAATAGGTTCAATATCTTTCAACGCATGATGACAATGAAAAAAAATTTATATCGCATATTTAAATTTGTGTAATTTCTATGAGAAAGAAAAGGCTATTAACAAGTATACCAGCAATAAAAATACCAGCAATGGTTATGGTACCAGCAATAAAAATATGTTATTACCTCATACAATTTCAAAAATCTTAAAGCATATTTAATGCTTTAAAAAATATCCGTTAACTGACATCTAAAAATAAAATCATCTACCAAAATCCCTTTGAAGTATAAGAAATTAAAAGCTGAATTTCAAACTAAATTTTGTTTATACGTTAAGCGAATAAACCAATATTTAAAAGTCTGCACCGTCGCAATAATCGTTGAATTAATAACTCAGTTTTTTCGTGCAATGAATTTTGAACTCGGATATTGTTAATCACTTCAAGAGTTCATTAGTATTATAAAATAGCTCTTGGAATGAATTTTTAAAATTTTATAACTTATTTAAGATATTTTCACAAAAAAGCTTAAGCTTTACTAGATCTTGTAAATGAAATCTTCTCTTTTGAAGTCCATTTGAAATTGTTTTTTTAAAAAAAATTAGAGAATGGATTTCTAGTTAAGACTTGCTTATTCGTTTACATCGAATATTTAAAAGGGTTCACCATAACAACGCTTCGTGAATTAATAACTTATCCTTTTCGTGCAATGCAGTTTGAATTCTGATACAGTTAATTACTTCTCGAGTGCAGTGTGTGTTCGTGAAATACAAATGAGCTTCAGAATATCAAGTTTTGTCCTAATAGGTTGCTTATCCCTTTTAAAGGTGTGACGTCAAATTTTACATTCGACCAACGATGCTGATTTAATTTCATTTTAAGGTGGAGATAATTAAATTTCGAACTACTTAGTCTTTTCTTAATGATTATTTATATTTAAGCACTTTCACTCTTTGGAATTCTGATTTTAGGTAGTTTGATTAAATCACGACTTTAATTATATCGTCGTTACTAAATAGATTATCTACAATTGAATATTTGAGTGAGCACAGAGAAAATTTTGAAAACTGGCTGAACAGAATGCTTCAGATAATTCCAGAGTTAATTTTGAGAGAAAAATCTTCTTTATCTGAAAATGAAATAAAAACTTTCTTACTTCAATCTAATTGTAGTTATTTTAGTAATCTGTTTCTTTAAAAAAAAGCCTCATAAGCATAATTGATTGGCGATATAAAATAAATTTATATCAAGAAGCTAAAACTAATGTAGAAAATTTTTTAATTTAATTTTTATTTTTTAACTGATGGAGAAATTAATTTGAAAGTCTATATTTCTCCATTTATAAAAATGTATCTAAGTAAATATTAATAAAGAATATAATTTCTTTTCACTTTTAAAATTTGTGGTCAGTATTTTGTAAGAAAGGCTAAAACTGTTTCCTAGAACATTTAAAGTAAAAATTATATAATAAAATAGTCGTAATTCAAATTAAATTTGTCTATCTGATACAACAGAAAATAACATTCAAAGCTGGATTTTAATATCAGTAAAGTATAATTAAATGATAAAGTTAATATTTAAAAAGAGGAGTAAAAGAACTTAAAAATACGCGAAGCTATGAAAATGTTAACAAAGACTTCCATGGAAGGAGTTAGGTTCCCATTCCATAAGTATATATTAACTGCTTGTAATCAATTTTAACAAAGCTGTAATATTCGTTTGCTGTAGTGAGTAATAAAAAAAAAACAATTGAAATTTTACGAATAATAGAATTTGAATTATTCTGAATATTTAAATAACTCATTAATTATAATAAATACGCATACAATTATAAGAAAACTTTTAAGAGCACCTCATTTAAAAGCCTTTTGTTTATTAGTTTTCATTAAATAATAATTAATAATATAAAAGAACTTGTCAAATAACATAAATAAAGTACTTATTAAGGTCATATGATTGTTGTATTTTATTTAAAGATTCTGGCACTGTTAATTATAAGAAAATTTCTGAACACCAAAACAGAATACTTTCAAAAATGCTATACAGATTTTGCTTATAAATTTCTTTGAGCTAAATTAACTTTATTTCCATTCTCTTTTTGAAGAAACAGAAGATTAAATAATCAATAGAAAATTAAATCCACAATTTTTATCAGACAATATGATAACGTCCTGTCTTCAAAAATGTGCGAGTCAAATATCTGGACTCTTACTTAAACTTCGGTAAATGGATAAGTTTAAGACTCTAATGCTTTAATGATAGAAATATCTTGCCTCCAAAAACTAACTAAGAAGGCATTGATTTGTTTAAATAAACGGTCCTTGCCTTCGCGTCAAGTCGCTGCTATATGGCAAAGCCTCCCTCCTTAAGAAACAAAGTTCTTGAGTTTATCCATTTGCATCCGAATTTCCATTTGAAGTTATGCAGTAAGAATTACGCGTTCTGAGCGAGGTATCAAATTACCGCTTTTCTTTCTGCATGGGGCAAGAGGAACTAATATGGCCTAATTCCAGGTCCTTTAATCGTAATTTCTGAACTGTAATGCCTGAGAACCTTCATTAACTCTCAAAGATCTTCCATCTCATTGTAGAAACTGACAAATTTTTCTCATTACCGTGAGTAATTTGCGAGTGTGGCTTTTATTTTGCGCGAAAGTAAGTTTCGGTTAATTAGTAAGACAAAGCGGCATCGGTCTAGAGTGGAGTGAAAATGTCGGGGTCCATGTGGCTTGCTGTTTGAGGTTGCTGCCGTCTGGATTTGCTGCGGCGATTTGGGAATTTGTTTCGGTAAATACTTCATTAGGCGATGGAAAAGAGATGCATCCCTTGAGCCTGACCTAATGGAAGTTCGTTAAGACTACGTGCAAGGAGTCGGGATTGTTGATCTGTTTGTTTGTTGGAGAACCCTTCGAAACTTCTATTGCCCTCCGAGCTCCCCTGGTAGATCGTCGCAAATGCACAGTCCAAAATGAAAACAAACTCTTCCACTAGATTAATCTCAAATTCTTGAATATTTGATAAAGATACTTTCTGCCTTCCAGCTTTGCATATTGACAAAATTAACGTTCACATTCTGCCTTTATTTTAGTCCGAAGGGAGAAGAGACTCACTTACCAACTTGACCACACATTACGCTTCAAAGAAAGCCCAGGAGGAACCTCAGCAAACTAAAAATCTTAATGTATTGGAATGCTCTGGGGCGACCACACAGAATTCATAATCCGTGGACTTCTGCGAAAGCCTTTTCCTTTTTCAAAAGTATCTATAGAAATTCCGCTCAATAAATATTCATCCCGACCAGACTAGATTTTAAATGAAATTAATGCGAGATAAATTGAATGAAACTCTTTTCTTTCTCTTTGGAATTTTCGGTAATATGGGCAAATGTAAATTTCTAAAATTATCAAGATAAACTTCTTGAAGAGCTCTTTATAACAAAGTATTCAATGGAACATATTTTTCCTATTCAAAAAATATTATAACTGGGCTAAAAATTTTAAATACATACATTACCATTCAATTTCTCTATCAATAAAATGTTTCATTTCATTTTCTTACATCATTCACATAAGAATATATATATATTAAGATGTGTTTCGCAATAAATCATTTACTTTTATGCAAGCCAAAAAGTGTTATTTCGAATTTGAGGCGTATTTATCTCGTCTATTTTATTATGATGATAATAACAAAGTTAAATATGAACTTAGATGAATGAATATGATTTATCTAAAATTTGGATAAAAACTGAATAACGTATATCGAACAATAAATCATTCTTTTCTCTTTTTTATTAATTAAGTATTCATTACATTATAAAGAGAATTAAAAAAAACATAATTATATTTTGAATTCACCTTTATTTTACAATAAAAAAGAAAATATTCTTTTATTAGATAAGATTGATACAAAAAAATTTATTTCCTTATAGTAGTAAGGATTTAAAGAATATCACTTTTCATCACAAAAGCTTTCTGCATTTTTATCCACACCCCTTATTAATTAGTTAGTGATTTTAAAACAACAAATTACATTTATATTCTTAATTATGAAGAAAGGCACTTTATTAAAGTAAAGAAAGAAGGGGAGAAAAAAATTGAGGGAGAGGATGTTTCTATTCTGATCATTATTCATGAGGTAGCCACTAATTCGGTGTCATAAAACAGGAGTCACACTGAGTTACACTAATTTGAGCGACAGTGATGAAATTCATCTTAAAACTTTAAACAAGAGTGAAGGAAAGAAAAAGGCAAGACAGAACAAGGAGTCGTCGTTTTAATCATAATTTAACTTACTTGATCTCATTTAGCTGATGCTTTGACATTGATTAATGCAAAAGGTCTCATTGCTTCACTCAATTACTGAGGCTACTATTTGAGCTGTCGCTCGCCGTTGACGCATTTTATATGCAATCTAATACGCTGACAATTTTACAAGGAATGTCTCCCTCCTCTTCTTCCAATTCGCTTCGAAAGTTTATAAAAAAAAAGAGAAAGAGAAAGAAATACTGCGTTTAAACGGCTTGATAATTTTTGATGAGTCAGTGGAACCGTTTAAAAGTGTCATCAACGCTTCGCTTTTTCCTGACGCCATGTCAGTTTGTATCAAAAGGGAAAGAGGAATTAAAAAAAGAATCCAAATAGAAAGTAACTGCCACTCACACAAAAGGTAAACTGAATAGTAATAAGATTTAATGGTTTTACGCAGGCGTCTTAGAAAAATGTTGTTTTCAGTCGAAATGTGCCCTTCTCCCTCTTCTCCCAGCTTAGAAAGCGCAATTCTCCCTCTTTTACTAATGATTTGATCCCTAATTTTTCCCATCCGTGCTGACACTTCATAATCCCTAGATATTTTCAACTCGAACTTCATGCTATTATTAAGCTCTCGCTCTGCGCCGAAGTAGGGGATGCAATGCGGTTATCTGGTGAGCTCGGGGAAAAAAACTCGCCAAGCATTTAAAAGGGGAAGAGACATTTGTAATTAAAAGGAATAATTCATTGTAAGTGAAAGGAAGAAGGAAAGTTGGAGTAATGTGATGTTGCACTCGATTAATTTTTTTTTTCCTTTCCGAGCAAAGGGAGGCAGTGTCTATTGCTCAAATATGCAAAACTCTTCATCTTGTCAGATTACCGAACCTCAAAACAGTTAGCGAAATTAAGTAGAATGAAGCGATAAAGCAAGAGTTAATTCTCAAATACAAGATATAGAGTGTTCAGTATCATATTAACCGTATCATTTCGCACACATTTTTTTTTATTTTTAATTATTAATATTCTTATTTTTCCTTTCTTGTTCCTCGAGTGCTTGGGGGAGGAATACCTATAGGAAGGCGTAACAGGCTTTACTCAAATTATTGCATCGCGTTTCATTAAAGAAAATCATCCTGATTGCATCGTCTTATACCTTTTTCCACATATCTGCTATTCATAATTAATGGGGGAGAAAATTAATATTTAAATCCCAACTACGAAAATCCATTATTAGATTAATTCTCTGTCTTGCCAAAGGATGCTAGATTTTCTTGACATGGCTTGATATATAAAGAAATAATTCAAGTTTCACACTGATGATTAACTCATTATTTAAGAAACATTTTCAACACATTAGACAATTTTATTTTATTTCTGAGTCACGATAAGGTGAATTTTTTTAGAGAGCTTGTGTGTTTTTATGTAATGAATGTTTTTGTAAAAGTGTTAGAATTTCAGTTATATTACATTTTTAGAAAATTTTTTTGAAGAAATGCTGTTTATTTACTTAAGTTTATTCTTCGCAGCTAAAATCAATCCTATTTTGAAGTATAAGAAAAAAATTGTAATATTATTGCTTTTGAATGAATGGGTTAAATTATTATTAGAGTGTTTTTATAGGTATTCATAACCAATTATCAACTAAGCATAAGAGTTTATGGAGGTTCCATTTTATAGCAGATATTATAAGTTATTAACAAAAAATAATGAGTGAATAGCTATAAATATAATGCAATTACAGTAAATAAAAAGTGCATAATAATATCTTACTATATTTGTGTACTTTTAATAATGAAATTGAAAATGGACTTAGAATTTGAGTAAAATCAAGTGCTTTTGATATTAAATAGAAGAATGTCATTTTTAAATTTATCTTAACCCGTTGTCTACTGAATTATGTTGCCGTCAATTTTCCAATTTCATTTTTGCACCAGTAGTTAAGTTTCCTTGAAGAATAATCTCATTAAACCCAAGATAAAAATTTTAATTAATAGAAAAATCTTAATTTAATTTTTAATTAAATATTCTTCCTTCCTACTTTTAGCCTATATTAACCTCTTGCTATTTGGGTTGCATTCTCCATGTTTTTTAGAATACCATTGGCAAAAATAGTCCTATTACGATAATATAATCCAGGTTTAAATGGTACTTATAAGTACCGTCAGTAGATAAAGGGTTCAACTTATTAGATAATAATTTTCCTCCATAATATTTTGTGAATAACGAAACTGAAAATATTAAATGCATAGAAAAAATTGTAATTATTCACTTTAAATCATTACTTTCAACGTTGCACGAGAGAGAGAAAAACATTTTTCAAGTTATTCGATGGTTAATTTGGATCGCTGAACAATTAATTGAACTCTGAATGAATTACGCTCCTTTGTTTTGCCTCAGAACAGAATTTTCAATACGGAATTACAAAAAATACTATTATATATACTTGAATGAACCTATTTGAAATCAAAAGAATAGTTTTAAAAATTGAAATCCAAAGAACAGTTTTAAAAATAATTCCCACTTTCTCTCTCTCTCTTTCTTAATATAAAATAATCATTCCAAACAAAAAATGCTCTATCAAAATAATAAATTTCAATAATCGAAATTGAGTAATTGAAATTTACAGAAATTCGCTTAATAATTCGCATTGTATAACTTGGAATGCGAATATATTACGTTTGTTTCATTCATAAATATTTCCAGTAGGACATTGTTAGCTTTTCTTTACACGAAAATAATTCGGTAAAGCTGATTCTGTCACACTAATAACGATTATAAAAGATTTCAAAGATGTTAGAAAACAAAAAGAAACTTCGTTTAATTAATTAATTTTTCTTTTGTAATCTAAAAATGTATGAGAAAACAATGAATCTTAACCTATTAATGAATATTTCGATGATTTATTCACTATAATTAGTCAGCAATATACATTAATCATGATTGATCAAATCATCGATATAATCATTCGATGAATCAGTTAAGATCTAAAAGCTGTCAGCACACATCTTTTCGTCATTGAATAGAAGAATCATTCTTTGAAAGCCATTTAATTGGTTATAAATCAAACTTAGCAATTTGTTGGATATTTTTACCACTTATCATATACATTAACTATGATTTATCAAATCATCGATATAATCTAAAACAGTCATGGATATAATCTAAAAACATCATCGAATCAATTAAAATCTAAAAACAGTCAGAACACATCTTTTCATCATTGTACAAAAGAATTTGAAGCTTTGGAAGCCATCTAATTGGTTATAAATCAAACTTAGCAATTTGTTGGAGATTTTTACCACTTATCAACACTTCTTCGCCAATGCCTCGTATGAAAAGCTTGTCGATCTCCAACTTTCCCTTTCAATTTATTGCAAATGCTTTCCAATAAAAGAGCAAATGAGCTCTTCTGTGACCAGTCTTTAACCTGGCTTCTTTCTGCTCACCACTTGTTCCTCGCTCCTTTTACGCGAAATCTGAGGTTATCGATACCAAATAGCAATCGCAGATCCAGCTTTCTAGAAATGCTTTGAGGCTTGCATTTCCATTCCAGTCACGTCGGACGCTATTCTTGAGCTTTAATTTAGCTCCAGGACAAATCACCGATTCTTTTCCAGGCAGTTACTTTCACTTGCACACCGCTCTCTCCCCTGTTCCAAGTGATGAGCAGTAGAAGTGACAAGGGCTTCGACAAATCATCTGCGCTATCACTGATTTCGTATTTATCCCAAGGATCTGCGAACTGCAGATTTCTTCAGGTCCTTTCGATGAATCTGGAGCTGAAAGCACAAATTAAAAGAATTTGTCTCCGGAAGGTGAATAGTTTCGACGGAAAAGGTCTTTCATACATTTATTCTATTTTACGTATTTACAGACAGGATAACTAAATACATTTATTAAAAAATAAGGATAAAAATGGATTTTTTCGGAAGATCCGTTCCCTTTTTTTCTTTATTCAATTTTTGCTTCTAAATAAATCACTGAAGATATTTCACCAGTTATTCTGAGGCTTGATTTAGATTCAAAATGATTTTCTTGTGATATGGATAATTCCATTCTGGCAATAAAATATTAACACGCTTATTTCTATATCAAATATAGTCCATTTTATATGAAAAAAATCCAGATGATTTATTTCACTTCTGTGTACATTCGCTAAGGTTTTATCATTTTGGTTTTAATTTAGGATGCAAGCTCAGTTCTCAAATATAACTCACAAAGAAAGATTAATAGATATAAAATATAAGCAATGATCAACCTTGAAATATATTTATACAATATAAAGCTTCATTATATGCTGATTTACAATATAAAGCTTCACAATATAAAGGAATTTACAATATAAAGGAATTTACAATATAAAGCTTCATTATATGCTGATAAATATTTTTTCTGAAACTCGTGCTAAATCTAGATATTTGCAATAACTTATGCGAATTTTGATCATTTCTTTCAACTATTAATTCTAACTATTTTATGGCATTTATATATTTAAAAAGCCCACAATATTATTACCCACAATAAAAACTTATTCAACTTATAAGTATTCATATATTTAGGGAAAAAATCGATCTTACTTTCAGTTTAAATACGTGGAGTTTTTAAAAAATAAATCCCCTTTCAACATTGTTTCAAGCAAAATGGAAAACAGAGCAGTCAATAAATTAATAAAGAAAATATAAAATAATTTTGGAAATAAAAAAAAGTATTCACACGTCCAATCAAATGATGTTAAGAAAAAATATTTCCTAGAAAGAATGTTTCAACTTTAAAATCTATTCAACTTGGCTTAAAAGGGGGAAAGTATGTAAGTGGATGAATTTATATTTTCACCGACAAATTTGTTTTCTATATGCATTAAAAATCTGATAATGCACAGAATTTTGCATTTATCGATGCCACTTAACTGGAATGAGTAAATAGATAAATAAAGGAATAAAAAAAATCGAGTGAACTCTTACATAATCTATGTAGTTAATGATCTCACCTTCATTTTTGAATTTAATCGTTAATCCTATTATGTGAGTGAACTAATGTGTTTAAAAATTTAAGTTAGGGGATGGTAGATTTATTTTGGCTCAGAAGCATAATTTATCTCTTTTTTGTTCATCCTAAATAAATGAATAAATTTCAGGATTTACTGTATAAAAAGTTAAGTCCCCCATTTCTTTCTTTAGAAATTTTTATTTTCTAGGAAAAAACTTCGCTTGCCTGACAGTCTTGTCTTTCTTTTATATTAAGTAATGCCTAACACATGCTTACGTGTATAAAGATTATGTGACAAATTTTAAGAGTATTAAAATATTTTCGGCATGCTTAATCAATCCGAAAAAGTATTAGCTAAGGCAGTCTTGCTTAAATCTCCCATATTCCCTTTTCAGATTAGATTACTGATTAATTAATAGATATTGATTACATAGAATTTCATTTGATTTTTTTCTAATTGTCTCCTAAGTATATAGATTAATCAGTTTTTTAAAAAGCAGTTACTGAAGTTATTTCTTAAAACAGTTACTGAAGTAGAAGTATGGTCTACAGCCATATATATTCTTCTTGAAGAAATTTTAGTTCTTATTCGAAACAGATATGAATGACTCATTTAATCTAATTTATGTTTTTAAACCTTTATGTGCCCTTTGAAACTTTAAAACTTATTATGCCCGTTGAAATGATTCGTTTCTTGTAAGGAATGTTTGATAATTTAAGCATTTAAAATGATTCGTACCATTTAAAAAAATATATGAATATTTTCTGGAATTTTCTTTAGGCCTTACTTTGACATTGTTAAAAAAATAAAACTATTTTCACTATAAGAAATGTTAAAGAATTTTCATTAAAAGTAAAAATTAGAATTCTGTTCCTAATACATATTCTTTCCTTTAATGAAAGGGGTTTTCTCTCTCTTTTTATCCATCTAAATCTTATTTGTAATTGCATAACATCGATTTTTAAGTTTAAACTTTTTTAAGACAAAAAATCTTCCAATAAGCTTTATTCATAAACAAATGCTTTTGTACATTGTGATAAAAATAGAATTGTTTACTTCAAGTCATATGGCATATTAATAATTCAAGTCATATGACATATTAATAATTGAAATAAGTCAAAAGACATAACTGACTAATAAATTAAACATTTCTCTATTGATTTCCTGATTGATGGGAACATACGTAATTTTATATGACTTTTTTTTATCAAATTGATATTCATTATTTTTATCAGCAAAATACAGATTCATCTGAAGGACTTTTATCAACAATCAAAAATATGAAATACCCAGAATTTTCCTTCGTGGATATGTTTTCAAAATTAGTTTATTTCTAATTTTACTCATTTAGAACTAGATTATACAAATTTTTAAAGAATGATCATAACTGAATGAGAGAAAGAATTTTCATGGGGGAGGGGGAAAGAGATCGTTGCTCTATTATCAGTCTGTAAGATATGAAATGCAGACAAAATGCTACAAAAGTTTATTAGAATCGTATGTAAATTACCCTCAGCTTTCATGAATAGATTTACAAGCGGATTTTCCTAAACACCAGTAGTAGGAGATGATTAATCACATACAGTTATTTTCAATTCTTTAAAAGCATTTAAAAAATAAGCAATAAAAATTCAATTACTAATATCTCAATAAAAAATAAAAATTCGAGTTGATTAAATTAATAAAGATATTTAGTACATCAATGCGTCTAATTAAATACTTTTGATGGTTAGTAGAAGGGAAGAGTTATATCTAATTATACAGAGTCATTAAATAATATTTTCTTCAATTATAATCGATGTTATGTGAAACTAAACCTTATGTTTACAATGAAAGTTGCTTAGTGACATAAAAATCTTAAGATATTTATAACAACCATAAAGATACGAACGAGATTTTTTAACAGCGGTACCGTCTTTTGTAGCTTTCTGCGTTCTATATACTTGAGTTATCAATGGCAATAGAGATAATAGGTCACTAATTTGCTGATATAATTAATCTTTTTCTTAATCATTACAGGTAACTTTTAAGTAAATATTGCTTCCAAACATGGATATATGTATTTGACCATGAAATCATTAAAACCAATGTTCCACTGACTGAAACTTAAAAAAGGAAATGCTGAAACATTTGGGAGCTAATTGCACACCTATAATCGCCTTCTCAGTCAGTTTTGATGTATTTACTTTTAAAGTTAAGTGATCGATTACTAAGCTAATTTTACTATTTCTAACCTATCTAAATAACTTCTCATAATTTTTGTGAGATAATTACTTCTAAAAGAGCAAACATGAATATTTTCTGAGTGAAATTTTAACCAATGCGTTCATTGTCTAATCTGCTGAAAGAGAAAAAGACAGAAACAGAAAGTCCAAAACAACCTACGACGATCTATTGAAGGATCAGGTGTGTTTCCTTTAGTTTAGATTAGTTAGATTAGCGCCTCGTTTCGAAAAATTCATATGGGAGTTGATTACTCACATAACCCGTTTTCCACTTTTGGAGCATTTTAGGGGCCCTTCCTCTGGAGCTTATAGATAATTGACTGATTACTAACTTCAGTAATTAACTACTCCTAACTTGTCTGGACCACTTCTGATGATTTTTGAGTGCTAATTGCAGCTAAACGAAGAGGGTATGAATATTATTTGGAAGGGAATTGAACCCAATATGTTCACTTGTTGGTTGTCCTGCAAAAAGGAAAATGCTAAAGCAGAAAAATTAAAACCGCCTGTGGGAGTTAAACGAAATGTCTGGTGGGACCTGTAAAACTACTGACACGAAGCCATTTTCTCCTAAATACTGGCATTTTGGGGGTTATTCTCCCGATAGTTGCCACCAAAAGCAATGGCTACGTTTTGTTCCTTTCCCATTTGTTCCTCCTCTAAAAATACACCTCAGGAGCAATTTCGATAAAAAAAAATTACAAGAGAAACACCGACGGCAAAGAAAAGGAAAACGTTTCGCCTTGGACTTTTCTGGAAATGTATAAAAAATATATCTATAAAAAGGCAGCAGTGTATGAGGAAGAAAGGAGGGGAAGTTCGTGAAAACAAAAGGCGATAAAAAGTGTTGCTGGAGTTTACAGAAGTTCTCCTTCATCTATCTTTTGTAGGCTTCTTTGCTCTGGAGCCAGCCAGGGAAGCCATAATTGCTTCGGCCTTTCATAATTCACACTGAGACTCTACACGGACATAAAATAGTTTCGAGTGGCTCGCTGCCTGAAAAATAGTTAAGATGAATTTATTTAGGAAGGACGCGCTCGTGTTTCCGATTTTAATAACAGGAATATTAAGAATGCCTATTTAGAATTGGATGCAGTTATGTGATTAGGAACAAACTCTAAAACACAAATTTTCAGATGGTGTCCCGCAAAATGTTACAGAAAATATTCTAGCATTCTGTTCTTGGGGGTATTTATTGTGGCAGCATTGAAAGAAGTTCGTGTCATGAAAATAAACTGATGGTCCAATTCTTCATAAGAACATTTTTCAATAATGAATCTTGTGGAAATGCAATGGTATTTGGCTCCAGATTGTGCATAACTATATCCAATTTGAATAGCCCTAATATCTTTATTTGATTATTAGATGAAAAAATTTACCAAAATTAAATATATTATATTTAAAAGACTCTTTCTTATCAAACTTGCACATCCCAGAATAAACTGGATGCTTCTTTTAAGATAAATTTGTCTTTAATAGCATGGCCGAAGAATATCAAGGATGCCCACGGAGAATTAGAATGAATTCGATTTTTTCTGTTATGTAAAAACATGCGTTTTGATTTCAAATACACATAATTATATGTCACAAAAGTAGTTGGTTCCTGTTAAGTCATTTCGCATAATTTCACCCATTTTGTCTTTCTTTTTGTTTATATATATATATATATATATATATATATATAAAAACAAAAATGATTTCCTTACAGATAAAATTTATTCACCTAATGATTAAAGATATAGTACTTTTGAAATAATATCGCTTTTACTGTTTTGTTCAGAAAATCAGAATACCGCCGCAAAATTCCAGAAACTCGTTTTCTTTGGCATTGTAACTACAAAAAAATTATGAATATTATGACACCTCTTTGTTTTAATATCGTGATCGATAAGTACTGAAAATCTGAAGCAGATGTAAATCAAAATTTGATCGATTAAAAATTGGTCAGATATTTGTTTGGTGATCTTTTTTTACTCTAAAAAAATGTTGATTTGTTTCCTCCATTTCTTTTTAATTCATACTTCCAGCTTATTTTTTATAATAAAATACATTTTTCAAATTATATAAATACTTAAGTGAATACATTGTAATTGTAACAACTTTTTCCTTTAAATGAAATGTTTTATAGATCATTAAATTTTAATTTGGAAAAATGAAATAAAGGGAGAGTGAAAAGAAATTCTTTTCAGATACATCAAAGTTTCATTGAAAATCAATCAATATAAACTAAAATTATCAAATGAATTTCTATTTTAATGTCATTTCTGATATAATTTTTATATTAATTTCCCAATATTTCTTATGCCTTTTTTGTCTATTAGAAAATAAAATTATTTTGCTGAAAAATTTCAAATATTTTCTTACGCAATTTTAACCAATCAGGAAAGCATCATTAAATCCTTTTCACATACTTTTTTCAAAGCCATATCAAGAAAACTAATCGCTTTAAAAATTAAGAATACCCTTTAATTCTCAATAAACTAGTTTTATTATTTAAAAAATTTTGGATCTTTTTTTCGTAAAATTTTTTCGACAGCTGTTTATTTTATTTTATTGAATTCTGAATTCTCAATTTTGGAACTATCAGCATTAACTGGATAAGAAAAGTTATTAATTAAAACAAATATAGAAATAGCAGTAAAATAATTCAAATTTAATTAAATTTATAATTAATTTGAAACAATTTCATTTCACGGCAGAAATCTGACTCTTGTTCTTAGAAAAGTAACTCTTTATCAAAATTAAAGATAATAAAAAAAATTTCTAAAAATGAACCATAATAGTAAGCGTGTAAAAATATTGAAATCTTCTATCTCAATATTTTTACACGCTTACTATTATGGTTCATTTATAAATGATAAGATAAAAACGGTGAAGACAATAAACAAATACAGTTTTGGTGTCCATTTAGAGTGGATGTGCAACATCTTTTAAATAAAAATATATTGTTCGCAGAGAAATTACAGAGGAAATAAGTGAAATGATGTTATTTCAATCCCGATCGACTTTTAAATTTCACATTTTTATGTTATGTGTCTTTTGTTTAATGTTTAAAGTACCATATGTTTTATCTGTATAATTTGTATTTTTCTTAGTTTTTGTATGGATTATTTGTATTTAACAAAACTTTACCAAACTTTTCATTACTAGATAGACTTATTTGGTTACTTTTAATATTAGTTGTGAAAGACTAAATTTGACAGCGTGTAATTTTATTGAAGAATTTCATACATCATCACCAAAGAAAGCAACAATTTAAAAAATTTCCGAAATAAATCCATAAATTTTCGTTTCCCTGACACAGTATAGCATACATTTTGTGCAACATTAAATCCAAAAACTCCCTAATTCTTAAAATAGATATCTTTTAACTATGAAATTTGTATATGTCTTCTTCTTACAGATTCCTTATGACTTTAAATTTGTCAGATAACTATTTTCAACTGAGTTAACTTTTATTTATCCTTAAATCGAGTGACATTTTCTTATGTTTCTAACCTACGGAGTAGTAAAATATTTTTTTCTGACTTTCAAAAGTATCTGCGAAAAAATAGCGGAATTCATGATTATTCGTCTTTTTCTATTAGCAGTCTGTCACTAACTACAATTAAGCACAGGTTTATTTACTTTCAACTGAGTTAACTTTTATTTATCATTAAATAGCGTTACATTTTCTATTTTTTTCTAACCTAGAGAATGGTAAAATATTTTCTTCTGAATTTCAAAAGTATCTGCGCCAAAATAGCGGAATTCCTGATTATTCGGCTTTTTCTATTAGCAGTCAGTCACTAACTACAATTAAGCACAGGTTTATTTACTTTCAACTGAGTTAACTTTTATTTATCATTAAATAGCGTTACATTTTCTATTTTTTCTAATCTAGAGAATGGTAAAATATTTTCTTCTGAATTTCAAAAGTATCAGCGCCAAAATAGCGGAATTCCTGATTATTCGGCTTTTTCTATTTGCAGTCAGTCACTAACTGCAATTAAGCACAGGTTTATTTGATTTCTCTTGGCTTGTCGGACCGTGGAAATCTTTGTTGCAATGGAGTGACCTGTTGTCGATTGCCAGTCCGAAGACGTTTTAAGCGCAGCCCTATTACCCGATCTAACCACGTCTGCTTTGCAGCAAGCCATCCGTCGTGCGTCTGAACCTGTGCCGGCGTAACCAAGGAGATGAAATGTGCTACTGTAAACAGTTCATTTAGTAATAGCACTAAAATGGTTCCCTAGAGTACAGGTTCTTAATTGCAAATGAAAGAAAATTAGGGTAGAGCGCCGAACCAGCGTAAGGTTTCAGTTTTATTCGTCCGCTACCTCTTCTCTGGGCAATTTTATTAGCTGCCTTCATTATCATATTCTGTTTCGAGAGCTCCCCGCACAGCGCTTCCGAACTTATCTCGTTTCTAATCTTTATGAGGCAATCGTTTCAAACTTTCCACTCATTCTGCCGAAGGTGAGAGGAACGGACGCGAATAAAAGTCGGGAATTAGATAGACATCAATAAATGCAAGGATCTCCCAAGAAATAGAAGAGCCTTTCAAATTACAAAAGACTCTCGTTATTTTATGGCAAACCGTGAACACTTTTTATCGGGAGCCTTTGTTCCAGCGCTTCGGTGAGATTTAGAGAGGTTAAATACATTCTTTTCGCTTTTGCTGCTCAAAATTTGGAGGGATAATGTCATAGATTTTTCTCTAGTTTTTTTACATTTAGTGGACGAATAACATTAGGGAAGTTAGATGTATTTATACAATCTATTTTTTTAAACAAAGAAGCTGAGGGATAATTTTTTCCCCTTTCTTGTTTTACATTATGAATATTATAATTTAAAACTATCTCTTTATTGTTTATTTACTCTTTCATTTTTTTTTCCAAAACCCGAAATGAGGTTAGTGAAGTTCATTTGTTTTCAGCCAGAAATTTCTTTTTAAACGAATTTATAAATAAATGAGGTTTACTCCGGATTGCAAGTTATTACACTTTTAAAATGTTTTATTTAAATACTTTTCATTGAAAAGCATTATAGATGTATGCATGAAAAGTAGAAAATATCAAACAGTTTAAAAGTAAAAGATATTAACTTTTGAAAAGCGAATGATTCTTTATATCTACAGCATGTAAAAAATAGCATTGAGTAAGAACGTTTTTATTTTAGTAAACACATAGTAAATACATGATCAGCACCAAAACTAAAAACAATGTATGGAAATATTCATTACATTAACCTTGAAAGAATTAAACTAATAAGAAATAAGAAACTTCTCAGAGACACAATGAATTTGTTCTGATACTCCTCAACAAAATTTTACACTTCAGGAGATACTCCAGAACGAATCCGAGTCAAATTCGAAAAGAAGCAACAATTAAAACAAAAGCTTTCACTTTTCATTCGTTAGAATTTCTATTCAACAACGACCCCCCCCCTAGCGAAAACATAACAGCATCTGCATATTAAGAAAACCAGTACAGCGACAACGCTCGAGCTGACACGCAATTTTACTCAGCGGAAAAATAAAAATACCTGCTAAGAAGGCAGTGGAAAAGTGAAATCCATTAGGGCTTTTGGCCCGAGAGTAACGAAAAGAGGGATTTGGCCGGCAGAACACGTTTGAAAAGATTCTACAATGCTCTCTTCAATTTGGTCCTAAGTTACCGAGAAGCATTGTGATCTGTGGATTAATAGCCCCCTTGGGATTAGGACAGAGCTTGTATTTCGGCCAAATTCCAATACCAATACTAATCGACGATTGTTACAGGTCCAATCACGAGAAGAGATGAGACACCATTTTTTCTGTCGCTCTGCTATTTAGTCCGTAATTTAAGTCGTTTGCCTGCAAAACATTTATCTTTACTTTCTGTTTCTTCAAATCTTACTTTTGTTATCTCTAAACTGTCCAAGAAGTATTTTTGCCAGTTTCTTTGGAAACGCTCCAACACGAAATGAATAGGTATTTGTTGGACCTTGTGATTTTATCCTCTTGAGTCTGACAATATTGAAATCATGTTTCAGTTTTCTAGTATATTTTCAAGGGTTGTTTAAAATTAATAAATTCAATTATCTTCATTATTTAAAGATTTAAATGCATTCAAGGATACAGCTTCGTCATGAAGGGCTAAGAAATATTCTGTATTTGAGGTCAAATATTAATCTTTAATAACTTAAATTTTTCTTTTAAATTTGAGAAAAAGAGACGTTGACATTTTAGCGAAGACGACCATAGTTCGTTGATTTAATTGCGATGTAAAAATTAGCGGTGATAATAAAGGGTAATAAATATTCATTTTTGATTTGAAAAATATATATTACTTGAATTTGAATAGTTTAACATAAGTATTTTAATGTGACTTAGAAAAAGGATTTTTCGAAATTCAGCTATGGTCGAGACTTAGACAATTATAGGCTCATTTTTTCGATTATGAGCAATAATTCTACAGTATTATTTCACTTGATTGATTTATTTGGAGTTTAATGGATTAGCATTGGAAATACTGCTATCGAACAAATTCTAAAATTCAATGGTGAATTATAAATGAAGAATATATCAAGAATTTCAGCAAAATTCCGATTTGGTTATTTCCCAACATTTATAGAATGTTACATAACCATTCCTAAAAAACGAAAGAAAATTTCATTATCAAGTTTTCATCCCCCCCCCCTCACTTTCTAGCAGAAATGTTTCATAAATGTAAATATAAGTATAATAACTTTTTAAAGACTTAAATGAATAAAATTTAGTAAAGGATTTTGTGGCTCTACTAGTGTTAAATTTTGATTACAATCGGTAGGAGAGAATATATAAAAAATATGGCACGATAAATTCAATCAAAATGCTGAATTCACGCCAAAGATCTGTATTTAATAATTACTGTTCGCCAATGTCATGCAAGCCATTCTCTACCTTACTTGACGTCCACAATTTTAGGTAGGAGGAGGATTAGAAACTTATCAGAAAGTTTGCAAGAAAATTTTAGTGAGACTACTTCCACAGGTTTATCATCCTTCAAGTTAGTAATGCTAATGTTATATTCCTAATGTTGTTAATTTTACAGTTTTAATTTCTTTTTCTTTTCTTCTTTAATGTTCTTGACATATAAACCTTTAGTCTTTTACCTGCATTAAATTAAAATATAATTTTAAAAAGAACAAAAGTAATCAAATTAGAGTACGTGAGGAAAGAAATCAAAATCATATAATATATGAAATATAGATTTTATTTTTCAAAATAATCAATAGTGTTCAATAATTTTTTTTAGCTTTATAGATTTCATAGAGAATGCTAAATGATTTAATCTTTCATTATCTTTTTTAGTATTATTTTCCATAATTCTGTTCATTTATATTATTTAAAATATAAAAGCACTAATAAAATATTTCAACGCAATTCTTTATTAATGGGTTTAGTTAAAAAATTAAAATCGTCACGAATATTTTGAAATGGTGTGCCATGGGTTCTTATTGACTGCTTTTTCTGCTAACAGAAATTTTGCAGTTATTTTGCTTAAAACGTTCTCCAAAGTGTTCATCTTTGCTCATGGTGGCGTATTAAAATTAGTGGAAACATTGGGAAAAACATCCGGCCCCTCTAACCACTTTGGAACAAGTTCCTTTAAGTTGCTCAGGTAAACCAAGAGGTAAATGAATATTCCCTTAATGCCCCCTTGAAAGCCTTTTAAAACTTCATACCAAGAACCTTAATCTCACCGAACACTGAAATTGGTGTCTCAATTTTGCGAGGCAAAGCTGGATTGCGCGGGCAAATTACAGGGCATTAAAAAGGACTCAGGGTGCTCCATTATGGGCCTAGCTTTAGCCAAGGCCAAGCTAGAAATCCTACCTTCCAACATAAAAGTCATTCTTTGTCTCCTTTTGTGATGTTTTCGGGATCTGCGGGATTTAGCTTTGAGGGGACATTCATGCAATCTTTGTATTAAAAGGGCTCTTTCTTGAAATCATTGAGGTGGGATGTTTTTCTTCCCTCATTCGAGTTAATCGTGAAATTTTCTTCGAATAAAAGAGAACTCAAACAGATTTCGTTTGAATCATCTTAAAACTGTAACTGTGTTAACGAATCATTTTTTAACTTTGCTTCATTTACATTTTTCTTCAAAAAATCCAACATTTTATTAACACCAAATGGAATGTTAAAAAATATTTCATTAAAACTGTGCTTAAAAGTTTTCGGGGAGAAATTTTTTTACCTAAAAGCTTCATCCAACAGCATTTCTATCTTATAAATACATTTAGAAATACAAAAGCCAAATTAGTTAACTTAAACTGTCAAAGTATTAAAATCCTATTTCCAACATTTAAAAAAAATGTCATTATAATTTTTCTATCGTATCTAAAAGAATAATCACAAAATATTTCACTATACGCGAAAAATGTTTACATTCTTTATTTTTTAAAGATATTTTTAAAAAGACTTTCATCAAGCTACCTTTTAAATGAAAAATATAATAAGCAACAGTATTTACTCTTCTCTATAAGTTCCAGATTTTTCAAACAGGATGTTTACACTCAAAATACACACAGAAATACCTGCACTGAGCACTATTCTTGTTGATTAGCGAGAAATTTTGCGTTTAAAGTTGAGCAGCCGAAATTTTTTCATCATTTTCTTTTCATTGCTGTTTTATTTAATTATTTGTTTTCAATTAATATCGTTTTATACTTTTTTCTGTCTTGAATACATTTTAGATTTAAAATGATTAATTTAGCAAAAAGGTTCAATTTTTTTTAGAAAAAGGCAGGAAACTTTTATTTTGCTTATAAAAAATCTATGTTTAAACTAACATTAAATCTATGAAGTAATCATAGACTGCTTTCGGTTACAGAAATGCGTATTTTCATCTTAAATGTAATTTAAAAACTTAACTTTAGATATCAGTGTGAAATATCTTTTTATACGACTCTTTATTGTTAATGCATTCATAAAAATCGAATTACATGAGATATTGTGTATTAAAAATAAATATTTTAACCATCGTATACGTAATAAAAATAATATTATGCCTTACTGAATAGAGAATTACTTAAAACTTTAACTGCTTCGCTTTATGGAGCGACAATTTTTAATCTCTTTTTCACCTAAGATTTATCTAATTTTTAATTACACGAATTTCTTCAAATAAGGCTTCAAAAAGGCACTAAAAATAAATTACTTAATAATGAAACAGGGTAGTATCAAAAATAAAATAAGTAATAAAGTTAAAACGATAAATAAAACCTCACAAAGACACCAATTAAATTATGAAAAGAATTCAGTAACAAAGAAGTTTAATATTCTTTTTATTATTTTTAGATACCGTAAAAGGTTCAGGTAAAGTTTACTATAGATTACTGAATTCAAAGTAATTTATCCTTGTTATAGTTATTGAAATAGTGAACATTTTGTGATTGTTAATTTTACAGTAATGCTATGCTATATCTCTATATAAATCTCAAGAATTACAAGAAAAGAATCACTCTGAACTTAAAATTTAAAAATAATCTCCCTTTTAGGCATTTAGGAGATCAGGTTGCCACAAAAAGCAGCGAATTCAAAAAACAACCTAAGACAATGCTCTTAGTGAATAAGCTGGTTCGAAAGGCAGTTAGTTTGCTCAAATCATATTGAAAAAAATTGAGTATTATTTCTAGACACTGTATTCATTTCATGACAGTAATTAATAAATTTTTCTGTACTTTGATGAAACTCTTAACAACATTTGATAAAATGTTGACAGATTATTTTTTCTATGATTTTTAAAGCGTAGTAATTAAATGTTAAAACAATAACCAAAGTGATATTTAAATTGATTTAAATTTACTAAAACAACAAAAAATTTAATGAAAAATGTGCCAATATTTAGTTTACGGTTTGAAATACTATATTATCATGTCAGAACATGATGTTGTTTTTGGGATGAGGTTTTCGGTGTCAACAAAAATCCATAGGCGAGAAATAAAAATTTTATTATCTGCACAAGCATCTCAAAAAATCAGCTTTCATTAATGCATTGCCATTGCATTTACAAAAGCTTTGATTAAAATTGATAAGTTAATTACTAAAACAAATAAAACCTAAAAAATGTAATTTTGAGCACTTTATTATATTAAATGAAATAAATAGAAAATGTGATATTTTTTTAAAACAATAAATGCGAGACAAAGTTTTTTTGATCGTTTGCAATACTAAAGTGACTAATTCAATGAAACAATTAAAATGAATAAAATTATAGTTTAACTTGCACGAGCACGTGGTGCTTGGCCATTTAAGAAATTATTTTCTGACATGATACATTGAAGTATGTATAACAGATTTCATTTCAATCTTTATTCTATTTTGTACTGTTCTCTGATATTAGAGATTACTATAAAGGAATAGATCTTACAACGCATTTATTTACGTTGAAAAAAAAATGTTTATGTCAAACCACTGCGCTTCGAAGTACGAGCATTTAGAAAAAATCAGAAGGATCTATTATGGGATTTTGAATCAGTTTAATTGTATCTCAACTTTTTCATTTTGCGAATCCTATCCTGGAAGGAAAACATTTTGAGATATTTCATTCAAGATTTTTAAAAATTAATTTTAAACTTTAAATATAAAACTTAAATCAAAGCAATAAATAAGAGAATATTTTTGAAAATTATTCAGTCGAGACGAGGTTGCGATGATTAAGTTAAGATTAATTTTTTCTTTTCACTTTTTCAAAAACTGACAGAAGAAGGTTAAGTGCAAATGTCCTCGATCTCGACATTTTTCTGAGTGACCCCCAATTTAAATCTTTAATGATGATTAGGCTGGTTTCGTACTATTAAAAGTGTTATCATTTAAAAGCGAGAAAGACAATTTTGCAGTTAAGAGTTTAAGAAACCTTGATAAAAAGCAATATACCATACTGTAATAAAAACTTTCTCACCTTTAAAATACCAAACTAACTCAATATCTATTTGTAAGTGAAAAAATTGCTTTACATCAATCGAAAATAAACTTTTTCGATATCTAAAAAGTTGGGTTAATGTTGCATACGCCCCTGTGATCAGGGCGAGGGGATGTTTTTATTTTGCAACTTTCCCCCTTCTTCTCCGCCGTTAAAAGCAAAGCGCTCGCTACTTGAAATGCCCGCGGTGGCAGTTTTCCTTCAGCCACACCAAGCTAAAGAATCATTGAAGTAAATCCTCCTTGAATGAGATATAATAAATATAGCGTCTGACTGCGGCATAGCCTGGAGCGGACACCACCAAACCTAATCCAGAGGAGGTTCCCTCCCTCCGATTACTGAAAAGAAGAAAAATACCGCATTCATTAGCTTAACTTGATAAGAAACCGTCTTCATTAAATGCTCCCGTTCAGTAATTATTCCACAGTTGAAACATGGCAAATAAGATTCAGTCTTGATACCTTTTCCTGTGCTACGCGGTGGAGGGCTTTCCTCTTGCAGTTATGTAATCTTTTTCGCGATGTTTACAAAATCCTTTCTCTGCTTTAAAGAGCGATCTCCTGGAACGGTGAATGGAGGTTGGTTTCAAATTCTGGAAATTTAATTCGGTTCCGAGGATAACGGTAGAATTATTCATGCTGGTAGTATCTGGGCTAATGAATATAATAGCTTGTAAATGAGCACATTTTTCGGGTGTGCGTTTTAATCAATAATGATGCTGTTTTATAAGACTGAGCATTTTTTAGATGTAAATAATTTATAAATTTAATTAAGAATTCAATATTTTCAACCTGCGTTAATTTATTCTTTTCATAAAAAAATACTTTTTTCTATGTTTACTGATTTAAAAGTAGGATTTTTTTTTCAAAAATGCCAGATCTCAAAAGAAGTGTGTTTGTCCCCCTTTACAAATATTTGCTTATTTTGAAGATTTATTTTTGAATAAATCTTTGCACTTATTTCAAAGTTTACTCATTATGCATAATTTGGTGTTATAATCAAATCTCACTATTGCTCCATGAAACTCTAAAATAAGCAAAAATCTTTACTTGTCAAATGCATTATTTAAATATATAGACATAAAAATTCATCATTAATTAAAAATTCAATTTGTATGTTAACAGCTCAAGCATTTTCATGTAATTTCAAATAAATTTAAAAATTCCCAGATACTAATGCATAATTGAAACCTTTTAACTTTTATATTACTTTCGGTTTCATTCATGAGTTAATCATCTAAATACTTCGGAAGAATTGTGCACACTTAATAACCCTAATAAAAGCAAATTTTTTCGCCATTTCCAATTGATAAACACACGCCTATGGGGTTTCTGAAATGAATATCTTCACTTAGTAAACACTCTTACCTTGTTAACTTTGAAGTGTCGCTTTTAGCACGCATTTTTTATACAAACCGTTTGATTTAATTTGAATCGAAGGTTTTTTAAGTAAATAAATTTAGAAAGTGAAATTAAAGGTGCATCCTTCCCTCATCATTAAATTGGTAAGATTCGGCTTCTACTTTGGAGGTTGGCTGTCATCCATGCTGTCTTCTTGGTGGCTGATATTGAGCACAGTACTTTGGAATTGAAAATTAATCAAGGTCTAGTGCGTTCAGGCATGAAGATTAAAAATCCTTTCCTGCGTTCTCGATCACATGACTAGGATACCGTTTGTTTTTAATCATGTTAAAGGGGGCACTTTTTTAGTGCGAATAATATTGAAAGCTTTCTCTATCTTTGCCTTTTTTATTCATTCCTCAAACGAAAGGAAAATGTGATTATTTTGAGAAAGAGGAGTCTTGATAAAAAGTGGATTTAATTCACTTTCATCTGGCTTGTAGAGATATATTATCTAATTGTTGTTGCGTATCATGGGTTGATTTCCACTAATGAAAATCTTTGAATAAAATTAAAACAAGCAAATAATCAGTGCATACTCTTTAAAAAACTAATTTGATTGCTAGCTCAGTAAAATTTGAAAGCCGGGATCGTTTGAAATTACGAATAGGTTAAGGGATATGTTTAAAATATCAGAAAGCTTTTGGAAAATAATTCAAAAATCTCTAAAAGAGGTTATTTTGTGTAGTGAAATTTTGAAAAAATCTCCGTAATATATATATATGATTATGACAACTATCAATACAAACTTTACTTGGACTGTTTTTTATCATTAATGAGAATAATGTAGAATTTAAAAAAAGATTTTTTAATCATCAATTGATAAATGGAATTTAATTAAGATTGCTTTTGGTGACCAGTTTGTCGGGATTAATACTTGTTTAATTTCAATTGAGTCTCTTGTGTGTATCTTGATATTCCTGATTCTTTCAACAAACTATTTTTAAGTATCAAACTGGGATAGACATTAAAGTTATGTTCTTTCAATATCTTTATATCACTTCAGTTTATTTCACCAGCTTTCCTAATGAAGTCTAGTTCTTTGATATCACAATTCTAATAAAAATGCAGCTACCAGGTAATCTGTCTACTAATTGTAGCCTTTGTGTCTGATAGAGAACTATCACTTTCATAATTCTCTTGTAAATTGCGTAGACACTAAAAAAATTTTCTTGCCTTAACTTTCAAAGTAATTTAGGAAATTATAGTGAAAACTTTTAGAATCTGGCTTGATTTTTTATTAAGTAAATTTTTAATTAAAACCTTAAAAATAATTTATAAACCGATATGCCTAATTGTAATTAAAGGTTTTTAAAACAATTCCTAAGTTGATATGTCTATCTTCCTAAGTACATCTTTGCAAATTTTATTAGGTCTAACGGTTTGTCTTACAAAGCGCTGACATGTACAAGCATATATTTACTTTTATTATTAGTAAATATTTTACATAATAAGTAGTTGACTTATATTTCAAATATTATATTTGAAATTATTATCATAACATAAAGGATACCTTCTTTTCTGTATATAAATAATAACATTTAAAATAAATACTCATTCAATAGAATAGGATAAAGAAGTTATTTAAACAACTCCCTAATAACCATACGTAACTGAGAATTGTTTATCTACTACAGATTTCCATTAAAAATATTAATGCTTATTGATTTAGATAAATAAACGGTAAGCAAATTTTAATACACTCTGAAATGAACGTTTAAGTAGACTAGTTATTCAACTGATTGTCAATATCTTGGAGTGAAAGTGAACAATCATTTAAGAGCGCAAGTGGACAATGCGAGCCAAAGATTTGTCGCCGGTACAGTTGATTAGCGTATCGAGCAAATCTCTGTAGAATTGGATTCATGCAGCCTTTATTCAACAGCAACGATTTCGTCTGTCGTACAATTAATAACAACCGCCAGAACACGAACCAGTCCCATAAGGATTGTCCACGCAAAGGGGTAATGACAGCCCTTTCGCAAGTAGTCTCCAGCTTTCCATTTGGGCAGCGAGAATTGCAGATTATGTCCTTTCTCCTGGCTAGCTTAGCTGGTAATAAGCCCTCTTGACGCTTGCCCCAGTAATGAGCTCCAAGCACCGCGCTCTAGATCGCACTGGGAATATTGAGCTGATCTCTGACGCCAACTTATTGTTCGCGATCGAGGGCTAAGCCCAATTTCCAGCGTTAAATGCATCGGTTTCGTATGCTAAACGTCCGCTCGCACTGGCCACTTCAATCGTTTTGCCGCCTCTTTGAACCGGCCACTCTCTTTATACATAGAGCAATAATGATTACAACGCCTAATTGTCCGCTTTTATCTTCACCAAGATTTATCTTCGATAGCTTGTTAGATTAAATAGAGCTTAACTAACGAACAATTGCTATCGGCAAATAATAGTTAAATTTAAATACTTTTTATGAAAAGCTTAGCTTATTTATACATAAAAGGTAAATATGTAATAGATATATTCTAATTTTATCTCAACATTTGGGCTCCTATGTTATTTTATTAAGTAATATTTAGCTAATCGAATAATAATTAAAGATGAATAAGCACAAACGAAATCTTTCTAACAGATTAAAACTTTTATTCGTTTTTATTCGAAAATTAATAACCGAAATCCTTCAATATTGATTTTATTTATCAGACATAAAATAAGGAAGGAAACAAAATCTTTCGGGGTTTTTTCAGTTAATTACTATAGTTGTCAAATAAATATTTTTGCAATTATTCCTTAAAATACACTTTGGCTAGCATATGAATTTGACTAAAATGTTCCTTATTTTTTAATTGAGAGTTTGATATAATACATCGAAAATTGGCATTAATTTCATAAAGTGTCTATTGACTAATTAATTAAAGGAAAAAGAATTCATTTTCGGAATCCAGTTATTATATATAAAAAATTTATTTCCTTAATCAATAATAAAAGAATATTTATGAAACAATTTAATTTCGTGCAAGAACAATTTATCTCTAATTTTATTAGAAATTGTAATAAATAAAGGTTTTTTTTATTTAATTCAAGGGTGTTATATTTCTTACAAGTTATGGAATGACATTTTGCATAGTATATATATATGTGTGTTTATTTTTAATCTTTTAAATGAACTATGTCTCTTCTTTTTTTACAGGAGATTGAAGGACAAAAAACAAATAATGGTATTCACTACAGACTTCAGCTCCTGTATGCTAATGGTAAGTATACTAATCTGTTACAATTTACCTTCGATTGAGTAAGTGGTGAATCAAAAATACATTGCTTAATTTTCTTTATATCTACACACTTTTAAGTATCATCCCTAATACATTTATAACAATACAGAATTTTCTGACACAAATTAGAGGTTAACAGGCTTTTATTTTTAAAATTCAACTTTAAGAACTATATAACATAAAGGATTTTAAGCTCCACTTTTGGCCAAAATGCTTTTGAACGATTATTGTAATACATTTTCATTTTTTTCTCATGAATGTATGGCTTAAATAAATTTATAACAAATACTTTTTTTAATTCACCGATAAACGGAGATTTATCGGGGGAAAATAAGACGAATTAAATCCTTTTGGGAATAAGACTGCATTTCAAATATTTATTACATTAAAAGAGTATCTTCTTTCTGACGCCTGTTTCATTCACAAGTGTTTTAAAAAGAGTTCGAATGTGAACTCACTCTCTCCTTTATAAATTAACTACTCATAAAATACTTACGCAGTAAAAAGCAGCATTTAATATTAATATTTAAATTACATCCTGCAAAAATGAATCCTTCTGTAGAGAACCGTCGCAGTGTTTCATCCGCTTATTTGACACACTCTTTCCTTATTCAGGGATATCTCTCTTTCACTTATTATGCATTATGAATTCATTTTTCATTCAGAATAAGGGGGGGGGCTCCTATTAAAGATAAGGTAGTTTCTCGAAAGTTTGAGAAGAAAATTTTTGAAAGTTTTCAATAATTCATTTCTCTGCTACTACTTCTTATCCAATTGTGAAACATTCACGATGTCGAGCCGCGGAATATTCAAGAGTCTCGACTATTACCAATACGGTGCTATCGAATGATGTATCTACGGTAGGCCATTTTCACGGTGGAAATTGAGGAGCAATGATAGCATTGCGTGAACAAAACGTTTTGCTTTTGGAGCTATTACGTGGAGCCGGGACACACCCTTTTCCAAAGCTGCATCAGATAGAAAGAAGGCTTGGCTAGCCTGTTACTTTTGTAATCTAGAGTACAGGTAGAAAAATCGAGAAATGTCAGTGGTTCGCTCAGAAAACGCTGCTTTCATTTATTTGAGCTCATTGGGTGCACAAAAGCTGACGAAATAAAAATTAAAGAGTAATTTTTTTAAATTATTGTAATAGTATTTTTTTCCAGTACCTGTTACTGAAAAATCCGTTCTCATAATTTCATTTTGAGAAGATTTTTTAAACAAAGTAATAAACTCAATGAAAATAAATACGCTGTGAATTCCAAATCTATAACAACACATTTTAATAAAATCTCTCAAATCTACCATGTGAATTCATTCTAGTTTTTGAGTTATTTAAGAATTTTCGAAAAAGACTTTCTATCTTAATATAAGAAATAAAATTTGTAATATAACCAGTTAATTAAAAATTTATGGTTTTTCAAAAAGCTTAACACCAAAAAATATTTTTTAAGTTTCTTTTTTTTATTTTTGTCAGGTGTTTTATGTGCAATTACGTCGTCGTTAGCTTGAAATTAATTTTAAATATTTTTGCTCTATTTTTACTTTGCTTAGAAAATTTTAACTGCTATTCAATTTACCCCGAATAATCGATAAAAAACATAAAAATCGATGTATTGATTTTTCGACAGTAAGAAGTAAAAGTCCAGTTTTTGAACAACATTTAAGTAGAAACGATTACAAAATAATTAATAAATGACTGTCAACAGAATTATTATTAATTAAAAGCCTACGGTGAAAGTTGGTAGAATTCATATCATAAAGAAATAAAGTATAAAACATATTCAAAAGAAAAGCTGAACAACCAAATTTATTCATCATTTTTTGACACAAAACCCAATATGTAATTAAAATAATATTTGTAAAGCGATATAGATTTTTTTTCAGAACTTTCTTTATACAGTTGTAAAATAATTAACAACCAATCTGTTTATGAAACATCATATGAAATAAATCTTTTTAAAAAGATCAAGTAAGTCTTCTAAGGTAGAAGAATCAAAATCTTTTCTAAGAAATAATAACTAATTATTTTGCTCCCGCACGAATTTGCAGAATTATTTTTTTTTTAAAAATCCCAGCTTCCAAAGAAAAGATTTTAAAATGATTGACTCAATTTAAAAAGGTAGCAATTCTTGTTTAAAGGGTAGATTTGAATTTTCTATGCACATTTCCACTTTAATATCTAAATCAAATTCATGTTTTTTCTGAAGTTCGACTTCATCTCTGGTAGAAGGTGTCAGTACATTGTGTCATATTTGTCGAGGATTGACATGTAACATAATGTCTTCATGAGGCCATTAGAGAAAAGAAAGTTTTTACTCTATAACGATTAAAAGAAGATTGATAAATTACTTATCAGGAAGTGCGTGTCATATACAAGAAAAGAAAGAAAGCATGGGCAAATGAAACAGTTTCTTTTTTGAGGGGAAAGGCAGAAAAATCAATTTCTGAAGAAGGATAACTTGAAAATTCTATTAAATTACTCCTTTCTGAATTTTATCATTGTTTAAGATGCGTTGACGTCCTCTTGCCGTTATTGCAATCTACTTTAAATCCAACGTAATTTCGTGTTTTTATTTATTATTCGTGTGTGTTTTATTTTCTTTCTGACTAAATCCATTGGTATAAAATTGTGTTAATAGATGATTTGATTTTAAAAGTAGCGGCTTTGACAAAACTTTGACCAACTATAACTGAGATTTATTTGAAATTATTTGGTTTGATTTTTATTTGACAATACGGAAAATCTATTTTTATTATTATATTTTGATTCTAATTATATATTTTTTAAAAAAATATTGTTAATGTATGATTTTTTGCAAAATGTGAAAAAATGAGAAACAAAATAATTCGCCTGTAAACGCTATATATTATTTCTGTAAAACTATATCTAGAACATTAAATATTATTTTGGAATATTTTGAAAAGAATTCGATTTAATCTAAACGCTTTATCTCTGATTTTCTAAAAATTCTTTTACTGAAGTTGCCAAACCAATAGACTCACTAAAATTTAGTATTATCATATTTTTCTTTTTTAATTCCCAAATTAAAGGTTTCTCTAGTTGTCATTTTATTATGTTTTCATTATTAAGTAGTTTCCTTGTCTTCTTGTTATTGTAAAGAATTTCCCGAGATTTTCCATTTAAAAACAAAAAGTAGGCAATATTAACACACGAGAATTGTAAGGCTATCTTAATTTTTTTCCAAATATTGAAAAAAATACATCCGATTACATAATTTGCTGATTATGACAGTTTAATAATTAATGTATAGAATATTAACATTCTCTCAATCAATCAACGGAATTTTATTATTTTTATAACTTTTTCCTTGATCGTTGTAGTAATTTAAAAAAAAGATTAAAATGAAATCTGTTCTGCATATTTCAATGTATCATGTCAGAACATAATTTCTTGAAAGGCCAAACATCACGTTCTCATGAAAAGTTAAATTATATTTTTATTCATTTTAATTGTTTTATTTAATTAGTAACTTTAATATTGCAAACGATCAAAAAAACTTTGTCTCGCATTTATTGTTTAAAAAATATCACATTCCCTATTTATTTAATTTCATATAATCACGTGCTCAAAAATACATTTTTCCAGGTTTTATTTGCTGCAGTAATTAAGTCATTTTTTATCAGAGTTTTTGTAAATGCAATTGAAACACGTTATTAAAAACATTTTTTTTTGTGATGCTCGTGCAGATAATAAAATTTTTATTTTTCGTCTACGGATTTTTGTTGATGCCAAAAATCTCATCCAAAAAACCACATCATGTTCTGATATGATAAAAAAAATATCCTAAGAAGTAGAAACGTTATACTAATGTAAGGGATTCACTTTGAACACATCCATTTAATGAACTTTTAGTTAAAAGACAAATTCAAAAAGAAAGAATAGAAGAAAAAAATTTGGAGCTGAATTGATTTGTGTAAAATTGTATTAACTGATTAATTTGCTTAGCATTACCATTGTTAAGGGCTAGCCAGAAGATATAACAATATGATGCAAAATAAGATTAGTTTTGACCACAGCTACTGTGGACTCCTTGGAGAAGTATTGTTGACATCCGCAGCGTCCAGCAATCTGAGAAGGAAATAATCGGTAGTATAAATGCAAGTGCCATTGGATTTCGAAAGCCAGGGCTCCAGCTGCAAGAAAGGAATCCCTTCGATGCTGTGAAGGGCCTCCAATATGGCCTTTATCATTAATCTCCTACTGCTTGTAATATGTTCGCCAGGGAGCGTAATGGGTTCCGACGAAGGGTGCCGAAAGGTTGTAAACGGGTCCTTTATGACACCCTTCTTGTTGGAGGGTCAACTCGTCTGCTGGTGGGATTAAATGAATGGCCATTCACTGCCGGACGATGTCCATGCACCTTGGCTCGACCACCAGACACTTACGGCGACGCGATAAGTTGCTTTTCCTGTAGGATTCCAGAAAAGCTTTTTTTTATACCAAAGTCGTAGAAGATGTGTTGAATCGAATATAAATATTATTATAATGTTTCTATGGATTAAAAGAAAAACTGGTTTTTCGAGGTAAAGCTTCAACTAGTGACTCTGAAAAATTGTAATAATTGATATTTAAAAAACATAAAGCACACTAACGGCCTTACCATGTTTCTTTTATACGTTTGCAAAGCAATAGGAAGTGGGCATAGGTATTGTTTATTACAGCAGCAAATGATTAGATAGTCAAAATACACATCCACATGACGAATTAGCCTGACCAGGCAATAATAAACTTATTTTCGTTAAATTTTAAATAAAAAAAATGTGCTAAATTCATCGGTAAAGTGAATTCAATCGCATTAATAAAATCAAATTTCTAAATATATAAAGATAGGTAAATAACATACTTCTTATGAAGTGGCCGGCAGAGAGTTCTTATTAAATCATATCTTTATTGTTTTCTTGATGTTTAATTAAATTATTAGATGATTTTAAAATATTTCTTAGTTCAACAAAACTCTCACCAAAAGGGCATAAATTGGGGAAAAAGAATGTGGAACAGTATTTAGAACTTATATAGCTTCAAATGGAAATTTTACCAAAATTTTGCTGATCACACATTTATACATGAAGCGGGAATTTCACATGATTATGTTATTGGAAAGATATTATATAACATAGAAAAACAGGGGAAATCCAGAAACTAAGGCAATTTAGAATTTTGAGTGAAGTTTCTTTTATATAGTTAAGGAATAACTAAATTTAAGAATAGGGGAAAATCGTATTTATTATACATATGTAACATCGGAAGGTGAATGCAAAAAAAAAAAAATCATCAGCTCCGGCAACAAAATGAATAATAATTGATTTTTTAGTCCTTGACTAAATTAAAAATTTAATGTCCCAAATAATATTCTTTATGAGCAAAAGCAATTAAAGATTAACTTGTTATGTCTAAGACAGTTTTTACATTTTCCAATAAGTTATCATAGTATTTTATTAAACGCACTTAATTACCTTTTGTTAATGAATATACTTATTCAAGAATAAATACAATTTTTGTTTCCACTTTTTACAAAATTTAACGTTATTTGTACATAAGCAATATCGGATTAAATGAAGTGGTTTAAAAATGAAAAGTTTTAAGCTTAAAACTGACGAGAAAAAAAAAGCAATGATATAATCGGAGCATCTCTTAAAAAGCTGATATATTTAGTTAATATTCAGATGAAACTTTTCATATATTAACTTTTTCAAATTCAGTTGTTCGTTTTTTTTTACTTTATATTTAAACGTATCATCATCAAAACTTTTTCGATGCATCAAATTTTTAACCATTTTTTCCCCCTCGAAACTTGAAACAGTTTTACTAAGCAGTAAAAATTCACAAAATCATTATTTTAATTCACCATTGATGAGAGTATTTAAATATATACAGATATATACATAAATAACCTTAATTTTTTTTCTTCAGTTCTTCCGTTTTAACCCAGCCCTTTCCGAAAAAGAAAAATAATAATTGCAAAGAAACGTAAAAGGTTTGCGTGAAAAAGAAACGAAAAGCGCTTAAATCATGCTTGAAATTTAAAAAACAAACAACTCGTGGTTTTGGCAAAAATGTGAAGCGAGCCACTTGCAATTCTCCCGTGCATATTTTCATAGTCAAACAGCTCGAGGCTATGAGCTCGAAATGATTGTCTCAAGCAACAAAAGGAGGCTGTTTACTTTCGTCTCTAGGCTCGCATCCTAATTAAGCGAATATTTAAAGCGTTTCTCGGAGATCTTCTTTTTAAGTGAAAAGAACAAACATCTTCGTTAAATAATGCTGTATCACCGGCGAAGTGAGCTGTCTTCTTTTATTTTAATCTCGGATAATCTTCAGAATTTTTTCCCCCTCTTTTCTTCTAGACCAGCCATTTAGTATTATTGGTGGAATATATACCTTTTTTGTTTTTTCAAATTTTATTTATTTGTTTTATACTTTTTTTTGTTTTTCAAATTCCGAAGATTTATTCCAGAATCAAGTAAATCTTTTTGACGATTAGAAAAAAAAATATTCTCCCCCTTTTTCCTTTTTAATATATGTATACATATATGCATATATCCATAAGAATACAATTCAGGCTTTAAGTTTCTCTTTTAAATATGGTTGATACAGATCGTGTTTATAGAGTGAAATAGATTAGTTTTCTTAAGATCTTTTTATTGGACATTTATTAAATTCGTAATTATTTTTTAAATCTGAATTTACTGTCTTCTTTCTAGAAAAGATAAATTTAAAATGGCAAAGAGTTTTTAGTTTTTTTTAAAAAGAAGGAAGTTCTATTAAACGAAATGTGATTTAAAAAGTATTCGTACTTCCGATTTTTGATCTTTCTCATCATTATTTCGCATAATGACGAAGTGGTTCTAGTTTATAAAAACTCAATTTTACAATCTATATATTTTGTTTATCTTATTTATGAGCCTAAAGATAATTGTGTGACTTAACATTGATCCCGAAAAAAGATTGAGATTTATTCACCGTTAATGGCATCAGCGGAAAATCAAAAATTCTTAATTATGTTTTTGATATGAGAGTCAGGTTTTTATTTATTTTTAAACATAAGCAAAAATGACTGATGTGAAAATTTATTGCTCGTTTCATTAATAAAGAAGAAAGAATAAAAGAGGGGGTAAAAAAGAAATCTAGTTGAAATCATTGACTACTAGTACCTTTTTTGACTAAAAAGTCTAAATCTTTTAATTACATTTTTATCTTTGCACATCTTAAGAATAATGTTATTAAAATTCCTCCAAACGACATCATGAAATGATCTGAATTTTATCTTACTTTCTTGATAAATTGAGGTACAAATGATGACCAAGAAGTCTTGTTCTTTCGTTTAATTAGCTTACATTAACTTTCCTTTTTGAAGTTACATGATGACTATTTAGGGGCAAATCTCGTCACTTCTACCCAAAACTAGAGTTAATTTTGTTATCCTTCTTCTAAAAGATTCTATTAGTAATCATACCTTATAATATGAGCATTATTAGTATTAGTCAAAGGTATCAAACTATGAACCTAAAAGACTAAGTTACCAAATGAGGTCACATGCATGAATTTCGGATTTCTAATGACGTCCCCAATCGAAGACGCATAAATGAATTTTAAAGTCTCCAATAGTCGGTCCCCAACTGAGATCGCATACATGAATTTTGCAGTCTCGAAGTCTTTACCTCATTCTTGAAATTCATGTACTGAGGTCGCATGCGCCAATTTTGGAGTCACCAAGATCGGATCTCAAACTGAAGCAGTATACATAAGTTTCGAAAGTTCCAAAACATTTGAAGACAGATTGGTATTATTTGTTAGTACTTATGAAGAAAAATAATTCAGAAAACCATATTGAGTTAAATAAGTGCTCAGAAATTTTATAAATAACAGAATTTCAATACAAATGAATATCTTTCAATATCATTAATTACGCTATAATTTTGTTCTTTATTTTGTGACTAGTATCTGATGAGAAGAATCTTTTGTTAATATACAGAAATTTTTTAAAAAAAATTATTTAAAATTCGAAATTATGTTTAGTTAGAAAATTTTAAGAATTAATCCAATAATTCATATTGCCAAGTAAATATAAGTTAGTTTTTAAGCAGGAACTGACATTACTTACCTATTTTCCCCCCTGAAGTTGAGAATACATAGGATAAGAAGAATCACGTGTATTATCAAAAATAAAATCATCTGTAATGCGAAAATATGCATCGAATTCTTGGCTGTGATTTTTTTTTTTTTTTTGGCTGAATGATATTGTCCAGAAGTAAAAATTTTCTTTTAATAATTTGTTATTCGTAAGTTACAAGATCTCAATTCAAATTCAATTTTTAAATCAATTTTTTTTCTTTTCATTCTTACGCCAAATATGGAATAATTAACAGTAGTAATTATTATTGGCAAAAAATAGTTTCTGAAATCTGCGCATCACCCAAGGTTTTGATTTTACATTGTTCAATAGAATTCATCAATATTGCTTACACCAGCCAAATATGAACATCCGCCAAATTATAACTGATTTTAAATAGAGTTGAAATAATTTCTGTAGGTCGTTTTGTTTCTAGGCTTATAATATTTCTTTCTTAACCGATTTTAAGTATCTGCGGTTGGAATTAATTTTCAATGAAATATACTTGCCGATTAAAAAATTTAAATTCATGTATTTTTGTTTGTTTGTTTTTGAAAACGAAATTATAACAAAATTAGGATATAATACAGAAATTAAAATGATTAAGGGATTGAATATAAATTCCATAAATTTATTTAGCTTTATAATACATACAAACTTCATATTCATTGGGAGAATAACAAATAATTCAAAACTATTTAATTCCTCTCAGAGACATTTTAAAATGTTTATTGTCCCAGACATAATCTCTGTTCTCGAAATCACTTTCTAAAAGTTTTACCCACTGTAAAAAGCTTAGATAAATAAACCACTAAACGTGTTGTCATTAAATATAACCAAATGTAATCTTTTCTGAAAAGAAAGAGGCTTTTTAAGTCAACTCATCTTCTTATGTGATTGTAAACACGTCTTGGGATAATTAACCTCCAGGAAATGTGTTTTTTCTGACTTTTTTCGTCGTTGTTTGATGAGAAATATGCAAAGTCAACTCATCGACCCTTTAGCTGAACAATAAAAAAAAATCAATTAAAGCCAGTTTTAAAGCTTTTCTCATTATTCTTCCTACGCGGCTCTAAATTGATTATTCATGAGTTTTACGTGTTATGCAAATCTAGATCTTGTGGCACCGGCTCGTATATCTAATCATTTTGACTGGATATATGCGCGCTTAGAATAACAGTGAAAGACCTCGGATATTACATCTTTTAGATTGAAAAAATATAAAAACAAAGTGATCTCGATAACTTTTTAATGTCTGCGAAATTTTTAAATAGGTTTTTATCTAAAGGACAAAGATTAAAGAAACTGTCTTACTTAATCGAAAGTATGTCAAAGTATTTTTATTTTGAGAGGTAATTGTTTGTACTGTTATTTTTATAAGCTTTCAGTAAAATTATATATCTGTTGGTTGGTTTCCTTTATGTTTATTTCATTTTTCTATATCCTATTTCACGCTTTTTCTGTTTTTTGAGTGCAATAAATTTGATAAGATTATCTAGAATTTTCGTTATTTAATTAGAGTTTGGTCAACCAATCCAAAGATTCTAAAGAAATGTGTAAAAATTCTAGGCTGAATTCAGTTTTAAGATAACGAATTTTATGAGTTAAATTCAGTTTTTACATTCTGAAACAGCACATTTTATATATTAACAACTCAAATATAACTGGGTTTTTTTCTTCTTTACCTCTAATCAAACTAGTATTGAAATGATTTTAGCTATAAAATGAGTTATTAGAATATGAAATTATTTGAGCTAATTATTTATATGAGGTTTAGAATGGGATATTCACATAAGTGTAGTTATCACACAAGTTGTGATAAAAATTCTTAATAATGTGATAAATTTTTTCATTGAACAAAATCAAGAATATTTAACATTTACAGCGGCTAGTTTTAATAAATAAAACAGTTATCAAATAAACAATGACAAATAAAATGCATGGCAATCATAAAAATTTATAAATAATAATAAAAAAATGCGTTACCGTAAAAAAAAGAAAAAATAATAAGTATTTTAACTAGCAGTGCATAAAATAATAAAGCTTTAGGTGCAAACTATGTTAATATTTATAATGTTATTATTATTATTTAATAGGAAAGTATTTTTACTTTTTCCCTTTCTTGATAATTTCCAATAATTTTCAGGATAATCCATTTTCAAACTCCTTATTAAATTATCTTTTCTGACTTGACATACATTTCAATAAGGTAAATTAAATTTTTTGGCTGTATTAACTATCTAAAAGTTAATACTATTTTTTTAGTATATTCGTCTTAATCGATTTATAGGCGCAACAAACTAATCTAAAACCAGCTTTTTACATTTAAAAATATTTTTTACCTTTCTTAATCTGTTTATTAATAAACTTCATTTACCAGGTTGATATTTCATTTTTTTTTACTGGTGAAATTTTTTTCTTCACAAACACGAAACAAAAGATTTTCTACCAACAAATTCCCTTACTTTCAAACAAAATTAAAATACCGGATTAATAAGAGTGGTTGTTTTTTTAGTGAGATCATAATAAACAAAGAGAAATGATTTTTTTTCTCATTGAGTTTTCTTAACCAATTCCGCAAAAATTTTAATAACAGCAACAGAGTGTTATAATTGTTTTTTTGTTGGCGTAAAAGCTTATGCTAAAAAATCAGACTCGTTGATAAAGATTAGATTACTTAAAAGAAACTGATCCCAAAACCAATAGAGCTCTACTCTGCAGACATCATAATTATTTTTTTCAGAATGAAGTTTTATACTACCTGTCTTTTTTCATGATTTATTTTTGGTATCTTTCGAATTCAAATTTTTTTGTAGGGGATTGAAAAATAAATCTTCTGTTTGAACCGAAAAAAAGAGAAAAACAGTAGAGAGATCGCGTATAAAAAAAGATAAGATGTTCTTTCTGAATCGAAGGGAAAGTGAAGAACTGGCTTATGAATGCATGACACTCTTACCAACACCCTTATTAAGTATAATTAGCATCCAACATTCTTCTTTCAACGAGTGTTCTTCATTGCTCTTATTAGCATTTGGTTTCCCGACTATTTTAATCCTTCGGATTATACCAACAACTAAAAAGCTCTGCTTTCATAAAAAGAGGTACTGTAAAAATAGAACAAATATCAAAAATTAAAGATTAATTACAACAACTGTACTTAGAATGAGCAAGTTCTTAATGCGAATGAAACAAAAAAAAATCTCCATAAACTGGGGGGGCGAGGGGTCGACATTTCACTGAAAGGGGAAAGAGGTGTCAGATAAGTTAATTAAAAAAGTCCGAAGATTGCTGCTACTTTTGGTGTTCTCTTAAGAATTTTTCTTGCATTGTTGCAATATTTATGTGGTAATTAGCCAACATTTGTTTTCATCTGTCCCTCGGAAAAGCCAGCTTTGATGTTGAATATGCAAATTTCAACTTTCTCGGTGCGCGTTCTGGTAATTAAGCTTAGAAAGCATGAAACAAGAAAAAGCATTTCTAAAATGGAGCAAAGTAAAAATTACAAGTTACGCTGATGCAAAAATCTGCTGCATTTGCGGCCCAAAGTTGGTTACGGGGGTTTAATTTTTTCTGCTTAATTTTTTATTGTGATAAAAGCCTTACGGTAAGCCTTTTGTAAGAAATGCGCTAATTACAATCTCCCTTCCCCAGGCACTTAAGAGGGATTTATAATTACTAAAAGGGTTTTTTTTTACACAAACATATTATGAGCATTTTTATGCTCAGTCCATCTAAAAAGTTTTAGCGAATAAAAACATTCAACTGTTTTAAAAGACAACTTTCTCCAAACAACTTGAAGATTTATTGAATCAAAAGGGAGTTATACTAATAAAATTCACAGAAATCATAATTATGTAGCAAAATTAACAATTTTTAATTGAAAATTTTCTTTCAAATAAGTGTCATAAGAAATATAATATTTTTGAGCAAATTTAAAAGATTTTTTTAAATTAAATTAAAGCTTGATAGTTTTATAGCTATTTTTAGACAACATTTATTCTAAGATATGAGGTTTTGATTAATAATTTGAGTGCACTGAATCTAGAAAATCAATACATCATTTAATTCACCTAGAAGCATGATTAAACATATGAGGACATCTGTATAAAACAAAAGTAGTATAATATATTTAAAAAATTACTTTCAAATAGATAATTGCAAAATTTAAAATTACTTTCTTATTTTAATAAGAAACCATACATGAAACATTCAGAATTAAATTTAAGAGAAATAGAAATTTTTTTTATTGGTTTTTAATACGTAAGTTGATTTAAAAAAAGTTCCGACAAATTTTAAATCAGGTAATTCAAAATTAGTTGTTTTAGCATTGTGAGATATAGGCAGAAATGTAATGCATGCCTTCTAGAGTGTATTATTTCAATAAACTGAGCATTTTTTTTGTACCAGTCAAGGACACTGTAAAAGTAATATGTAGGTAGCTCTGTAGCTAGGTTAACATAACTGAGGTTAGCTAGGTTAACATGGTTTTGCTATTTTCCAATTGGACAGATATTGCTCATTTCGATTAGCAACCTGATATACTAGAAGTTAATCAATTATCCAAAGATACATATAAAATAACATATAATAAAAAAAATTTAGCTAATAGCCCGGATCACATGAAGTCAAACAATTTTTTTCCTGACGATTTCCAAATGCAAGCTCTTATGTAAAACTGATATTTTTGGACCTAACCAACACTAAAATTCGTAAAAACTTTTTCGAATTAGCCAGCATAAATTTCAAAAATTTCAAATAGATCAAGATAGTATATTCATAAGAGAAATGTCGAAATTTTGCCAAAGTTTATATTGGTTGGAATCATTAAATTTGAAATAAAACAGATTTATTCTTGGAACAGTATATTCTTGTTACTGTAAAAATAATATTTTAATCTGATATTAACTTCCTACTTTTAAACATAATTTATACATTAGTTTTAAACAAAAAATTCAAAATACACATAGGAAATGGAGATTATAAGTTGAAGAAAATCCATGTATTTTTTTATGGAAGATCACTGTACTATCACTACACTGTGTTACTATATGGAAGACAGTGTAGTGACACTTATTTTTTATTTTTCATAATCATACTTTTTTTTTATCACTCATACTTTATTTTTCATACTTTATTTTTATCAGGTGTTGAAATTTTTTAAGACAAATTAAAGAGCTCGTTCTTTTCACTAAACCTTTATGGTGAAGACATTTTTTGTTTAAAACATTAAATTTGTAAGCAAAAGAATTTCAAAAAATAAATTATGAAACCAAGTATTACATTATTAACTTTCATAATCAAAAGGAATTCTGTGAAATCTTAGAAATAAACTTTATTTACAATGAACACCATGGCAAACCTTGACAGACCTTAATAAATAGAAAAAAATCACTTTCCATGACTTTGTCTTTTTGAACTCACGAGGAAGATTAAATCAGCTTTATTCTCTGACTCTTTGAATCGATTTAGTCGACTATTTCCGCTCTCTAATTAACATCAGACATATTCCATTACCCTTTTTCTTCGCATTCTATTAAAATTTTAAACCGAATTTTTGTCTGTACAACTTCCCTTAGGTTTAGCAGTCTTCCTTGCAGTAAATTTAAAATCATAGTTCTAAGAAACGTTACATTTTACTTATTTTTTGTATTGTATTTGAATATATTCAACATATTTGTTAACAAATGACGCATTTATTTTGGCTTTTTCTACAATTTATGTTTTATAGGAGTGCGGCAGGAGCAGGACCTATATGTACGGCTAATAGATCATGTGAAGAAAGAGGTAAGTTCTCTTTTTTTATTCAATAATCAATGCAATAACTGGAAAAGATTTGGAATCCAAAATTCGTGGATATCACAGTATCTGCAATTATATACGATCTTCCATTCTTCCAAACATCTTTTATTTTCCAACCCCAGTCATATGATTGAATCCACTACAGTTTCTTAGAAAGTGTGTATAAAACAACACAATACATGAAATATGTTCTTACAGAACAGAAAATTATGTATGACAAAAACTAAATTTTTAAAAAATTGTTATTATAAAGTAATTTTATCCAAACTTTCCCATTTGCTCAGAAAATAAATAGTTCTCTCGTTCCTTCTAATGCTTTTCAGAGAATCACACATATTTGCTCCTACAAATAAAAATAACATATTTTATCCTTTCTAACAAATTATTCTTGTAGAAATGATTTTTTGAACATTGATTGATGACATATCACTTATAGCCGCAGGCGAAAGTTCATTTATATGCTTTCGTGCAATTAAAATAATGCCAAACTTTCTCTAATTCTCTTCGAATTCACTTGTTTTCCACAGAATTATTTACTTCTTTTCTATAAATAAATACACGCATACATTCTTACTATTTGATACCTGCTCACGCCATATACCAATGGAAACAAGTAGCTTAAAGGAAAGCTTCGGGTAGAAGCTGACGAATTCACTTTTGCTATCGCACTGATCTCATTTGATCTTCATTAATCAAGTTCCTTATTGAGTTTGGAGGCGTCTATTGTAGTGAGGAGGAGGATCTAATTTGCATACCAATAGACAGCCAGCGTTACGCTCGCTTCCTTATCATAACACAGCGGAAAGCGATGCCCTGCGATTCAAACTGCAACCAGTTCACAAAAGTCGCATGTTTAACATTTATACCACAGCGCACTGCACGGAGCGTGTTAATAAAAATATCAAACACTTTTCCTTTTCTCAACAATAGAACGATCGATCCAAATTTTTATTAGCTGAACAGTGCCCCCCTAACTAAGTGTTTATCCTAACTTTATAAGAGAAGGATTTTCGTAACTTTAAAACAAAAAATGTGGGAATAAATTGCTATTACAAACTCGGATAGCTAATTTAAAAATATCCATAACTGATGCCTTAAAATAATTTAATGATTTAAGTAAATATTCATTAAAGTAACGATTAATTTTTATCGGTAGACTTCGTAATTTTCCACTAAAAGGATATATATTAAGAGTAAATTAAAAAATTAATTATTATTAAAGTTTAAATATATTTTCCTTCCTTATTTTTGGTCGTTTTATTTCTTTTTGAACTGAAGTTTTAGGCTGTTTATAAATACTTCTAAAGGTGAAAGTATTAAACTGTAAAGGAGACTTGAAAATGATAATCACATAATTAGCGATCAATCCAAACTTTTGTTTGCTTTGCAATGAATACCGACTTCGAAAACCTTTTATTAATAGCAGATTTTTTAAAAGTGTGTCCTTCGCATAGGAAAGCCCAATTAGAAGGAATTATAATTGTTTTTTAAATTTTTGCTTACTTGTTTCATTTATTATTTTAATGACTTCTAAGTAAAGTTAATCCAAAGATATTCTTCGTAAAGTTGAGCTTTGGATTGTATGAGTATTAAAATTGAAAGCGAAGCTAAGTAGAGGAAAGGATATATAAAGTTTTGAATTAAAAAGTACATTTGCTGTTTGCAATCGGTCAGAAATTTACTTACAGAAATCAATGTCTTAAGTTGTTTATCGTTTATTACAGAATGTCAAAATACAGCCCTTTGAAAATTAATTGGCTCATTTAGTCATTAAACCTTTTTATTCCAGAGTTTAGACTTAATGGCTAATTATCAAAACAAATATTTTAAACGCTTGTTAAATAAATGTTTTATATCGGTGCATAAGCTGATAATTTTATTCTGATTTCATCTCAACCTTTCCGAAAGATATCCTTCAAATATCTGATCTTGTCATCCATCTTTTTATTACGTTTGATCCCTTTCGTTTTTTTTTTTTGATTTTAATTTAAAAGATGTATACGGAAAATAAATATTCTTCGACTGCGCCAACTGTTCAGTCATTAAGATTTTTTTTGGTACTTCATGACCTTTGAAATTCTCTCAAATGATTTCTATAAATTCTTCTGCAATCGTTAATTCTAATTTTTTTTAACTTACGAATTTCGCTATATTTTTGAAATTTATTTAGTGTTGTAAAGTAATAAAAACAATTACAGGGAGTTTGGAACAGTTTTCCTTTAATCAATAGATTTTTAAAACCCTGATATTTTAGGTATACGAGATGCCCATTTCAATGTACTTCAAAATTATCACTGATGATTGTGAAACCATTACTACACTTGCTACCTTCCAATCTGGATAAAACATAAAAATATAAAAACTCTCCACGTGTGAACTTAATTTAAAAAATGAGATATTACAACAATGTCTAAAATCTATAATGCATAAAAAATCTCTCTCCTTGGGTTCTCTCTTTTAATTCCCCCCTTTTCCTTTTCTTCTCCTCCGAGGGGAAGGATTTCCAGTTGTAGTTGCGGTGGGTGTTTGCAAAAGCACTGTTGAGTGCAGCCTGAAGAATCAGTCAACCGACTCTCTTTGCTGTGGAGAAAGCCCTACGAAGTTACTCTGCGGCTGCTCTTAACGATATTGAAGCGATTCATGGGCGTAGGGACCCATCCATTACACGGATCCGTGACCCCCCCCCCCCTCGTGGTGCGCATCTCCTTTAGCTGAGTCGATAGCACTACCATGTCGCTCCACTTCTGCACATGGGTTCACATTTTTCCCCGCCTTGTTTTTCTTTGCATTCTGGCCTGCTATCAGCCCAATACCAGTCAGTTGAACCTGTTTCTCTCTGCTCCGCTCTCTCTATCTTCCAATTTTTATTTTATTTTATTGTTATTATTAAGGGGGGTTCCCCCATACCCTCTGGAAGAAATCTTCCTTTTTGCTATAATTCTGATATTTTATTCTGTCTTTAAAATTTATTGCATTTCGTCAGAAGCTTGAGAGTAAGTTGCAATCCAGATTATTCCTTCTCTTCGGGTTCGACCGTAAAAAATGCAGGACTGTTTCTTTCTTTTTTTCCGGCAATATATCGGTATAGAAATTTCTTTGGATATGCTAAACGGATTTTCGATGAAATTCGGTGAAAATTAAATGTTGAGGTGCGAAGTGACATCAGTCTAGTTGATTTTGAGCAATTCTTTTCGGTTAAACTTAAATGATTTAAAAACTTGTTGGTTTTTCTTTGGTAACTGATTACAGTTCCATACTAAATTTTTAGAACAGTTCTTTAACTTGCTGTTTTTCATTTGGTAATTGACTACAGTGCCATGTGAAGTTCTTTAGAAAGATTTTAATTTACCATCATACATGCTTCCTGAAGCAAATAGTCAATTAGAATATTAGCCAAAAAAGAATCTTGTTTTCTGGTTGCCTTTTGAATGGCAGTTAAGTCGTTCTATGTGACATCATTACCATACGCATCTAACACCTAACAATGTGCTGTTGTAGTTAGGGATGTGAGTCATTTTCAAAGTGCAATAAATTTACAAAATAAATCGACAAAGCAAATTTGACGTATATCACTTGGGCATAAATTGACTCTACTGATGATTTTTTCAAAGCTCCTGAAACTTTCAGGGCCTTTTCTAGTAGTCAAAAAGCATTACATTCTGGAAAGTAATCCTTTCTTTATGTAAACGGAAGAAACTATATGAAAATAGGAGCGATCAAATGAAATTGCATTGATTTATGTAATTCTAACTAAAACTTTTTAGTCACAATGAGCTGAAACATTAAATGAAATTTAAACACCAAGCGTTAAGAGTTTTAATGAAGAAGTAAAATCGTTAAAAAAACGTAATTTACAATCAACTATTTTCCTTACAGTAAAAGTTCATAAAAACTTAAGTAATATTAGAATAATAAGAAATAATATAAAGTTGTTAAGTTAAATATAAATAATGACGTATACTGGGGAAAAATTAACCAGTGAGATAACGCTTCAGTGACCAATCTATTTATATGCATATCCGATAGAATCATGGATTTAGAAGTTATCAGAATTCTCAACCTCAATATTTTTAAAGGTTTATGGAATATATTTTTAATAATCACTTGAGCAGCAGGGACATTACCTGTAAATCCCCTTTAAAAAGAATTACCTCCTCATAAGCAATACATGAAACTATTAATACAGTTTTTGTACACAAAAATAATATTCAGAAATTCTTTTCATTGGTTTATTAAAGTTTTAAATTATCTTTATCAAAATATAGATTAAATCCTTTATATTTCAAAATCGCAAGCTTACCCCTTGCCATGCAAACAAAGCCATTTGCTTCATCAATATTGCACGACACATCAACAAATTCAACATGTTTTACTACAACTCTTTTCATATTTAACAGTACACACATGCCAGCTTATCCATTATAGCTTACTGAATTCCAGCTGGGGATTCTAATATAATGAATTCATCAACGCTTTGATACATTCTTATTCTTCTGTTCAATGACACTTTTTTTTGTTGTTATTTCTGACATCGGCTCAAATATTCTTTTTGAATAGAAAATGATCACCGGAAGATGAAGCTTATGAAGCAATCACAAGGGTGCCCTGAACCCCCAACCCCCTGCCATGCGTAGGGGGAGTTAGGTTATTTTATTGTAGTAACGCGCCAACAAGGGTTGTTAGGAGCCCCCATATGGTGAAGCACGGGGCCACACTCTCGGTTCCAACTCTATTCCCCTAACTCTTCAGCAGCAAAAAGCGGAGAGCACCCTTGACATCCCTTAGGATTTATTGCTAGCCATCAAGAGCCCTATTCATAACCAAATAAGACATTTCGATTCCCCCGAACAATTCGGGATCAAAATTTATTACACTCGCAAGCTACGGAAAACACTTCATGGCCGTTTCAGAACCGACATATGGGTTTTAATTGGGTTTGTTTCACCTAATTCTCCACGTAGAATAATCAAATCAATTTTGTATAATTTTATTTTGTCTCGGCTTGTTTCATAAATTTTCTATTTGAAAAAATTAAATAAACAGAATATGTTTGTACCATTGAAAGCCTTTCCTTTTGCTTTAGTTTTATATAAACATACTTCACCATTTTTTAAAATTTAATATAAATAAAATACACTCTGAAATTGCCTTAATTGAATTTATTATTATTCAATTAATATTGTTGAGCTAGGTTAACACCTTTGATTTTCTTTTATTTCAGTAGATTGCCATTTAATATGTTTATTTTAAGTATAATTTCATATCTTATTTTTCCATTTTTTGGAAAATAGTAATTAATTTAGATGAAAAAAATATTTTTTAAATTTCATATGCAATATTGATGTAAGAAAAAAAAGAATTATTAATTTTTAAATAGATTTGTATTTACGCAAATAAAACTTAAATTCTATTTTTTATCACATTCTTTTATTTTAAAATGTCAAAATTTTCAAAATTTATTCTGAAATAAAAATCGGAATATTTTCAAGTTTTATTTTGTCGAAAGTTTTCTATTTACAAAAATAAATAAATAAAACGATGATAGTAAATTAGTGTGTATAATGTGAATTTTTTCAATGATTTTTCATAAGTAGCAAACTATTCTACTTATGAAAAATCATTGCAATTATTACTATTTTCAGTTAAAATTCTACGAAAAATAAAAAATGCCAAATTCAGGCTTAAGATTTTCTAATTGCTTTCGTTAATGAATTTTTTTTAAAAAAATAAATTCTCATTGCTAAAGAATAAAAAAAGATGAGCTAACAAGTGTAATAGGACAAAAGTAGTATAAAACGAAGCAAAAATTTATAGACACGTTTTAAAAGAAATGAGCAATTAAAAAAAATGATTTAAAAAGAATAATAGCTGAAAACGAGAAATAAAATTTCTACGGAAATTTTTGATAATCAGAATAAATTTTTGATCGTAAATTTTAAATACCCATTTACATATTTTATGTAAATGGTTATCTTGAATTATGATTATATTGAATTAATGATTATATTGAATTAATGATTATATTGAGTTAGATGTCAATCATTCATAATTACTTAAATAGACAATTTTCCTTTAAATATAAGTTAAAAAATTCAATCTTAGATGAAATTAGTTCCCTAAAACAATGAAGAATAATCATTAGAAATTCTACTAAACTCATCCAAGCTTAACAAAAAAAAGTTTTACGAAATTTCTAAGAAATTTTAATACAGAATTTTACTCAATTGCTTGCAATGAGTAAAATTCTGCATCTGAATTGCAATGGAGTTTGTGAAAATACTAGGATGGCTTCCATTTAAACATTGCAAATTATAAGGAAAATTCGAAAATAAAAACGAAAATGAAAACTTTACCTGTGACTGGATAAAATAATACTTTGAAACGCAAAGAAGAATCTAGGCATTAAACGATTCCCAAATTTATCGTCCTTTTTTAAGGCAGATCAGTTTATTTTGAACTTCCCAATTACCAACCGAAAATAAAAGCACGCACCAAAGCAAATCTCAGCCATACAGTACTTATCGCACAAATCAAACATTTAATTAGTCTTCGCTTGAAATTCGAAAAAAAAAAAAAAGAAGAAGTCTTACTCAAATAAACCAAACACTAACCGGAAAAAGGTAATAACGAAAATAAAATTTAAAAAAAAAATCGCTTCAATTGCTTCTGTGTTTGAAGTCACTTCTCAACGCCGCAAAATTTATTTGAACAGATTGCAAACAGATTGAGTTAATCGTGACTATGATGACGAAGGTTTATCTGTAGAATCCGTCTCTTAAAACGCAGACGCTAAGATCGAAACATCTAATTATAGAATACAGTTTAGAGGAGGGTTTCCCGAAAATGAGCTCGATGCTTTTAGAGAAGTAAATTTTATTACAAGTGGCAATGAAGGAGGGGAGATAATAAAATTCCTCCCCCCTGCGATTAAAGCTTGATGACTTCATCTTCAGTTTGTTGTTATTCAAAAGTAGAGAAGCGACTAACGGTTTAGGTGAGGCATGTTATAATTGCGTGTGCTTCCCTAACTTTTCGAATATGCAAATCAGGCGAAGAATTTTGCATTATTCTTTATAAATACATTGTCACTACTTCGCATTTTCGTAAAGAATTCTTCCATCACCATCTACGGAGAGAAATGAATTAGTACGAATTCTGGAATTGAAATAACGGCGGATGCGGTGTTTGGTTATCTGTTCTTTTTAAAGAAATCTCATGATGCTTGGATCTTTAAATATTTTAGGTTATCAAACAGTTTTTGTAAATAATATTTCGGCGTTTTACGCATTATCTCTTTTTTTTTAAATTTGCTTGAGCGACACAACTGAAAATTGAAATGTGAGACGTTTGGTTCGATTTGTTAAAAAAGACGGGTGGCAGAGTAAAAAATCTATAAAAAAAAGATTTTGAAAACGGTTTTTTAAAGAAATAATTTATTGTAAATAATTTTCAATCTCTGATTCAAATGAATTGTCGAAAGATGGGTGCGAAAAAAATAAGGAAAAAAATTAGGTTCTTATAAGAAGACACAAATTAATTTATTACGATTTAATTTATTACATGAAATTTTAATTTTAATTTTAGGCTATGATAGGTATATTGCATTGCAATAGTGTTAGAATAAATTGTTGCGAACTTTTAATTTTATGCAAACTTAAATGAAATAAATAAATAAAGGATTTCGTATGTTAGGGGGTGGGGATGTTTACGGGTCAAGGGAAAAGAGCAAGCAAAAAAATAATTAAAAATAAGTTTCTGTTCTATATTCTGGAAAATGATTTTCCTGCAATGCACGAACTAATTTTTTAATTATCTATCCCTAATAAAAGCTTTTAATATTCTAAATGTGTAAATTAAAGCAGTCAAAAAGGTGAAGTCTTTAAATCTAATGACTTAAGCATTATTTATTATTTGTTTTGGGCAATACAGCATTCTAAAATCAAACTTAATGAAAAAAAAATGTCATTTTTAAATTGAAATCTTTTTTACAAATTCACAGCTTTTTTTCAATCGAGTATACAAGTACGGTTTCAAAATTTCCAGGAAAATGAAACAAAGAAAGACGAGTAGCGAAAAAATTCTTAAAAAGCTACTCGCCATCAAAATTAAACAGCACTGAAAAAAAAATCGATAGAAACTATGAATACTCTTTTTCTCAACAGTAACATCTCCAACCTTTAAAAAGGATTTTCATGCTACTGTTTCTAACGGTTCTGGTAGACGGTACTTGTCCTCCTTGTGTAAATACACACACACACACACTACACTTTCGTCTTCATTATCTACTTGATTTTTTTATTTTCATTTTTTTTTCGCTTCGACATTTGGACGACAAAAGGAGTCTGTCCAATCACCACCCCCTGCAAGCCATTACGTGGGTCCTGGTTGTCAAGTAGCTACGTCAGTTGTCATACTAGGGCCAGGAAAGCACAAAACGAGATGGAAAAGGGGGGTTTCACAAATGAGAAGGGAACAGCACGTTGGGTAAGAGTGACGCGTCTGATACAGTAAATCCAACTATTTGCATAGCGCCCCCCAGGGAATTATAGGAGAGGGGAAATAGGGTATATATCTGGTGGCTTTAATAGGGACTCAATACAGCGTGTTATCTCTGGTCGTGGAAATATCGCGGATATTCTATAGATGGATTCGGGCCCATCTGTTGAACGCGGGGGTACCTACTCCTCATGTTTTATCATCGTTCACTATCATAATGTCGGTTTCGAAGTTTACTTTTGTTTGATTGGCAGCCATTAATTCGGTTATTTTTTCTTATGCTTTTCAAAGGGTCTTTTTCTTTTTTTTACTGTGTGAATATTTTATTTTCATTTATAAGGCATGCGATGATTTGGTTGGGATAAATTAGAAATAAAAGGAACGAAAATTTTAAAGATACAGAAAATGGAATTGGTAAGATTTCTTAATCGAGATATCCCTATCAAAAAGTTTAATTTTGGAATTTAAACTTAATTTGTAATTATTAAAAACATTTTACTTTTAGAATAATGGGAGCTGTAAAGTCATTAAAAAAATATTTCTAATAATTTGTTGAAAGGGTTTGATTTTGTTTTAAAAAATATTTTTTTTCTTTTAATTAAGGAGAAGGCTCTTAAACTAGATATCCATTTTACTACACTGCTATTGTTCTGATAAATTATGCGCAGTTTTTAAGATTTTCTCTTTGTTTTTTAAATCAAATAAAAATCAAGAAAAGCTTAATCAAAAACAATTAATTTATACCGTTTTCATAAACAGTATTTAAATAAAGTGCATATCGATTTGATTTTTTTACATTTGTAGCAAATTATATAAGAGTAATACAAAAATATTTTTTTCATATTAGTATATACATCAAAGTATAAAAGAAAAAGAATATTTTATGATTTTTTTACATAAAAGAAATTTTTTTAATGTAAAGAAACAAGTAAGTTTACTTTTTTCCCTTTATCTTTATAAGTACTTTTTATTGAAAGTAAATTTTAAAAGTCATCATATCAGTGTAATACACAGCAGAGACTTTTTATTTTAATTATCTACTACTTTTCCCTCTTATATATTTATTGTTTCTCAAACTCTCTACTTGATGGTATTACTAGTACGGTAACAAAATTTTATTTTATTAATGATAAAACTGATAATAAAAGGCTAACGATACGTTAAAGCATTAATTATTAAAACAGAAAAGATATTAGCTTCACAACATTAATTTTTAAAATATAAAATATATTAGCTTTAAAACATTACTTTTTAAAACAGAAAAAAATACTAACTAACTAAATATTAAAATAGAACATTTTTATCGAGAATGTATAAACGTGAAAATTTTTAATAATTTTATTCTTCTAGCACCAGGAAGTTAGAAAAAATTAGCAAAATTCTACCTTCGTAAAAATTAAACAAGTCGAATCAAATAAAAATAATTAATAATAATTCTCATTTGTTCGTGTTTTTTTCTTGTTTGTCTTCAACTAAATTTTTTTTCTTGTCATTAATTTCAACTTGTTTATTTTAATGCAATATTTGTCTTCAACTCGATTGTAAAGTACTATTTACTTATTTTTTAAACTATAAAATGAATTTTTTAGCATACAGTAGGAAATATCTGACAAATTCATTATTAATAATGCATCTTTTTTTTGAGCAAATACTGCAAAATTTAACAAGGATTACATTTTCATATACAATCAAAAGGGAAAAAAATCATTAAACTTTGAGCAATCAAGTAAATTTTGAATGTTTATAAAATTTTTAAATGTTATCTTTACTCGAGTAAAAGATGTCTCTCATTAAATTGCTAAATAATTTTATATAATAATAAATCATTGTGAATGAATTAAAACTTTATGAAATGAAAGACTTTTGTACTCAAAAAAGTATTCCATAACTAAATTCTATTATATGAGCCAATAAAAACCTAAGAAGAAAGAAATGAAGAGATAACAAAAATGAATTTTACCACACATAATCAAATTTTAATAAGAGGAAGTTCTTTAAGTAAATATAAATACTCTTTCAAAAACATTTTAAAAAAGGCATTTTAATACCTAATAGAAATAAATGATGCATGATGAAATTGAGGCTTCAAAATAGAGAAGAAATAAGAACGTAACAAGTGAATTCATTTTAAACATGCCGCTAAATTATTTAATATTCTTTTATCGGAACGCATTTGTTATCTATGTTATTGCTTTTTAAAAAGGCGAGAGAAAAAAGCATGTAAACCATTAGAAAACGAAAGCAAAATAAATGAGATTTACAGAATCAGCTGTTTGTAGATCCCCACCCCCAAATTAATTTGCGTCTCCATGTGTGGTAAATCGAAATAAGCTTTAAGTGTTTATAAATTCCATTACAAGTTGTTAAAATTTCAGTGAATAAGAAGCATAATTTCTGCTCCTTTTCGCGACACCTCGAAGAATAATAAAGTCACGGAAAAAGTTTCCACTATAATTAGATAGAAAAATTCTCCTCTTTAGTCTGAGCAGTTTTCTTTTTTTTTTTTCTTTTCATTTCTTTTTTATTCCTTCCCTACCTCCTCGACACATTCTTATTCCTCCCCCCTTCTTTAAAATAAGACAGGTTCTATGTCAGTAATCCGCTAGTTTTATTAAATGTTCTAATACAATTATAGAATAATACGTAAAAAATTAATAACACGGCAGTAATCTATATGCATCGAGAAAGGAAGTTCTACCGAAGGACTTAGTCTTCCGGATTTAAATGTCGACTTCACGTGCAATTACCATTTGTACTGTACTCATTATTTTAATAGAAGCTTAAGTCTTTGAGTCAGACCATTTCGTTTTTTTAATGCTATCTTTCTTACTTCTCCCCTCTCTCAGTGTTTGAAGAAAAAACGAAATAAAAAATGGCTCTTAAATACCATTTCTTATTTGCACGCTAATGCATCGGTGTAGGAAAAAATGCAGGTAGAAAGAATAAAATGAGAAAAAGAGACAAAGAAAGAATTGCGGGGTGAAAGAACTAAGAAAAAATGCAACAAAGGCTAATTTAAAAAGAATATTAAAGGCGGTGCATTTTTTTCCTTTCTTGATTTTACTTAATTTTTTTCTCCTACGCCTCGTGGTGTAGCACACACAAAAACATTACCCAAAAATCTCTAATAGCCTCCTATCATATTTATCGGATCCTGTTTTAATCACCCGTGCTGAAGTAATGCAATTCATTCGACCCAGCACTTCCAGTAAGGTTAATGCGGATCAATTTAACACCGACGTCACCACACTGTAAAAATAAAAGTCAAAATTAAGCTGCAGAAAAATCGTGTCAATTTGTTCTAGTGATTTCGGCGAAAATAGGATCTCGCCTGAGATCCGAATGAGACTAAAGAAGTCTAGGAGATGGTGCAAGAAATAAAAACGAAAAAAAAAGAAGAAAAATAAAGAGAAGTAAAGGAAGGGGGAAAAGGCCCACAAAAACGAAAAAAGAAAAGAAAAAAAAAAGCACTTAACTCTCCTCTTAGCCCATGTCCTCCATTATTCATTACATTCTAAAGTCTTCTTCCTCCCTTCCGTATGCGTCGCTTTTTTTGGCGCAGAGAATTCCCCGTTTAGCCACGAGTACAAGTAATTACTACAATGCGAAGCCAATTGGAGAAGGTATCGCTTTCCTCAGATGTTGAAAGATGAAAGGAAAAGAACTTGGGAATACATTAAACGCTGAGGAAAATCTGGAACGCTCAAGGGCCATCGCAACATGCATCGAAATCTCAGGCTGCTTATGTGTTAGAAGGTGGGGGGAAAATATTGAATTGAGGTTATTCTTCCCCCAGGTGGGGAAGAGGTTGTAAAAAATTGGAAAGGCTCAACCTTTCCACTTTACTGATTGGAATAATCTTTAAAAGGTGTGAAAATCTTTTCTCTGCGAATAAAATTCGACTGCGAAGGATCATTGTTTCAAGGGACGCATTAAAGGGACTTCTTAATCACTTGCTTCCTCCTCTTTGGTCAGATGTAAAAAGGAAGAAGCTTTATCCTTGTTGATCGTTTGGACTTTTTAAAAGTCCTTTAATAATCATTCTTGTATTTTTTTTTAAAGCTAAACTTCGAAAAAACTGTAATGAATTAGTATTGAAATATTGACATAAACATTACGGCGTTCTCTGCTTTGCCTCCTATGCCCACAAATTCTGTATATATATTTTCCTTTCGTGCGATCATAGCTCTTCGGCTATAAAGTAGAGAGTGATATGTTTCAAAGAAATAAAAAAAACCTTTCATTTAAATTATTTAATTATATTCATTACAACATTTTTGTGCTAGTTTTAAGCTGGTTTACATTAGAAAAAAAAAAGTGATGTTCAGGCTCAGGTTCAGTTTTTTTTCTTCATTTATTGTATAAATATTTTGAATAAAAAGCTGCCTTTTACTACAACCACTTTAAAATAGCTATCGTTTTTTTCCCCAAGAATTCATTTGAAGCAAAATTTAATTCGATTTTTTAAGTATATATATGTTTAGTCCTTTGCTATAGAGGGAAAGATTAAGAAGAAAAAAACATTTAAGAAAAGAAACAATTGTTTAAAAATATTCTTTCTGTATTACATTTATATGATGGAGGGCAATTCAGCTTCTTTACGTTCATCATATAGTCTTAAAATTTATGGAATCGAAAATGAGTTGTAAAAATCAAGTGATAAGAAATTCAAAAGAGAGCCTTATGTAATGAAATAAAAAAGTACAAAAGTACAGCATTCAATGAAACATCAAGAGAGAGCTTTCTGTAACGAAATGAATTAAAAAGTGCAAAGCATGATTTGGATTTTTTTCTTACAAAGAGAAAATTCATTTAGTATATATGCACGTAAATTATATGATTTCTTTCTTTGTCCATAAATTAATGATTCAGTTAAAGGAAATACAATGAAATAACAGTAAATAACAAACCGCCATTTCCATTAAACTTTTAAATTGACATTATCTCTAAAATCTATTTTTTTAGTTATTTAATTGATTAAATTGTGCTTCCTGAAATAACATATTTGATTTTACTGCATTTCTTTTTTGTGCAACATAACTAAAATTGCACTGTAAAATACAACAAATACCAAATTGATTGATGACATACAATTCTAAATGACACGCATTCAGCAAATACAATAACCTATATTCTAGCTTATCTTTCCTTAATATAAAAATAAAGCACAATTTCTGGAAATATTTTTCAAATGAGTGAGATTTTTCAAAAATTCCGTCGTGTTTATTTAATCCAATCTATTTATTAACCTCGAAAAGTGACAGAAGTGAAATAAAATAGCTACGGTCGAGCAATTCGAAAAGTTTTCGGATTCAAAGATTTGTTGGAAAGCATCAGAACCGTAAATGACGCGAGCAAATTCAGCAAGCTTTGAGCTAAATAGGTTTTAAATATGAAAAGTTTCCGATAGTTCCGGCCCATTAATCTTAATGAAGAAGGATGAAACACTCACGGATCAATTATGGCAATAATCATTTGCCATTAATCAAGGTACCCGTTGGAAAGCATTTTAAGTGCCCTTCTGTCACAGAGTGCGACACCCTTGATTTATCTTTTCCCCCTTCCCCAGGTACATCAGGTAAAGGAAGGAAATCGCTAACAAACTTACTCCACATGGAATTCTCGGATTCTATTACCTTAATGATTTCCAACTCGTCTAATGTCATTCGACTTACATCAACTGAATTACGGACTGCAAAGCATGTACTTGAGATGAGCATTACACTTTTAGGGGGCTAACAAACAAATGTCAAAGAAAAAAGACTTGACATCTTTCACAGTTACTTTGATTTTTTTTTTATTATTATTCCGATTCACTTTGAATCAAATGATTTTTTTAGTTCAGTTAAAGGATAGAATTCTTAGAAAGTTTAAAAATATTCAAGAAGTGTATCCTGAAAATTATTTGCTTTTATTTATTTATTTTTATAATATTTTACCAATGAGCTCATTAATATTAAACACTAAATAAAATCGAAAGAAGATTTAGATTCAAATATTTTCAAAGCTATAGACTGCATGTTGTTATAACATATAATATATATTTTAACTAGTGGCTATTTTTAAAATTGAAATTGAACCTTGACAAACCATTAAATTCCATTTTCATTTCGTTTTATTGTATAAAACGTAAATCAACTGAATTGCAGGCAGCAATTTTTTATATTTGGGATGAAATAGCAATTTTAGGGAATTAACGAACAAACATTTAAAAAATCATAAAATCTTTATCATTTTGAGAATATTTTTAAAATTAATTTGGAACAAGGAATATTTTTAATTATTTCAATGATTCGAAGTATTCTAATACTTATTAAGGTATGATGTAGAAATATTTATTATTACTTAAGTTTTTGAAATCTGATTAATAAGCAAATACGGAATATTCAATGAAAATTAAAATTCATTTTAGTGAAAAATACTTCAAATTTGATACTGTATACTTTTATGGAAAAAAAGAATTCATTACAATGAGTAGCATTTCAATAGAAGTTTAATTTGCTAATTTTATCAATTTAATGATTTCTAGAATGCCTGACTCAAACCAGCTGAAGTACATGCTGCAGCACTTGCGCTTGATATGATTACACTTTAGGTTGTGTAATAAATATAATGATAGACAATTTTAATGAAAGGGTAACAACACGTTAAGAAGCATGCAATAAATGTTAGTAAATTTCAAAACTAAACTCATTTTGTATTTAATGCTTAAATCTATTTTGAAAGAAAGGGTTTGGAATATGATACGCTTATTTGCAAATAACGCTTTGTAAGAATAAAATTTAACAACTTAGAAAATGGTGTCGTATAAAAATTCACGTTAATTATATTTAACATATTTATGAACTTTATTATGAGCATTGAAGAGAAATTAAAATGATGTAGTTTCGAATAAAAAATTACTCATTATTGCATGATATTATATGCATTCTAATGAAAGACTCTTTATTTAAAGTTTAAATAATTTTTCCCTATGATTTTCTTCTACGAAAAAATGAACGAGCTAGATGCTTAAAATTTAAGGAGCTCCTCATAAATTACATTTTTTTAAATAAATTTTCGTTTTAAAGTTCATTTTTCCTTTTTGTCCCTTTTCAATTAAAAATAAATAAAATAACAACAATACATAAATCATTATTTGTTTCTTGATATTATTTAAAAGTCCAACCTTTATAAAAGAAACTATCTTTTCATGAATACTAATCCAAAAATAGTGAGCAATCAGATGAAAAAAAAAATATTAAAAAAAAACTTCAATAAAAAGTCCTAAAAGTAAAACTTTCATTACATCTTTCCAGTAGATCATTTAGTAGTCAAATGGCTATAAAAGGATCTTTCGGAACAATTGTCAATATGTATAACTGTTCACTAAACCAAAACTTATTCTTTAATTTTGGTTCTTGTCACTGAAGACAAATGAAAATTTTCCGCATAGTAATGTTACGGTTATTCACTGAATTTTCTGCTGGTTTATATATTGCAGTTCAAAGAAAAATTAAATAAAACATAAAAAATTCCAGCTTTGCTATAAAAGAGGTTTACGGTTAAAATTATATTTTGAGCTTTATTGAGAATGATCGTTCATTAAAGCAATTCGATGCCATGTTATGTAATAAAAGTTTATGCAAATTATGTTAAAGGCAAATTGTTCACACTTGTATATGTTTTACAGAATTTTTTTTAATATTGAATGAGCATTAAACTCACTTTTTAAGTTTTGGCTAGCCTTTTTTCAAGTCAAGATTCATTAAAGAATGAAAATTCGTTTTTTCTTTCTTTCTTTTTTAATGAATCATTATGTGAAGATTCATTAAAGAAGAGAAAATGAAAAGTTAAAATTCTATGAAAATGCTTGTATTAGAATATAAAGATTAAAAAAATTATTTCACATCGCAGCCCAAAAATGCTATTTAACATATTCAAAAACGATAAAACAGAACTCATTTTTATTGATAAAATATATCCATTTATAGCGAAAGGCTGCATCACTTCCCAAACGTTTTATTTTGTGTGAAACATTGAAAGAGAGAGAAAGGGAGATTGAGTAAAATGCTTTCTAAAAGGGATCGAATATAATTTATATCTCTCTTTCATAAAATCAATCGAAAAAAAAGAGAGAAAAAGCAAGTATTTTACAGCCGATGCAAGTATCATACGAGTATTGGCAATTTAACTTAATATTTCAGCGTTATTACAGACACTAAAGGCTAAAAATAAAATCAGATTGATGCGGCTTGGTCAAAGTCAGATATAAAGAAATATTGGACCCTTCTTTTCATTGATCTAGTGCACCAGTATTTGTAGAGAACAAAGAAAAAAAAAGATGGAAATGCTAATTTTATCGTAAAAAGGTTTTTGTTCAGATGAAATAGAAAAAGTGAAATATCGCTAATACTCTATCAGTAGGAAATTTTTTTTTGTAGTTTTTAAAGAATTAAATTGGTAATGAAAAGTCGTTTATAGATGAGCATTAGATAAATAATTTTGAATTTCAAAATGGAAATAAATACAAGGTGCTCTCTGCGAATTTTAACACTGCAAAGTATTTTTGTAATTACTTTGAATCAACGACTCTTTATTCATAAAATTTGTATAAAAAATATAATTTACAAAAAAATCAATATTAAGGGTTTTTTTTTACCATTTGGCCTTAAAAAAAATTCGGTAAAAGTACCAAACTTCTTTCTGTTTTCATGTTAAGGATTGCTTTAAATTTATTAAAACTTCATTAACTTTTTTTAAAGATTATGTAGTTGTATTAATTCCTACTATCAGCCTTTATAAAATTATTTCAATTTGTATCAAAAGTATTATTGGCATGTATTCTAACGTAACATCTAATTGAAAAATAAAACGAAGATTAATTACTGAATATTATATATGATGAATTATTCATGGTTTCGCATTTTTTTTTCTTTCAGAATGTCGAAGTAATAAATAAACAAAAATCTTGTTTTTCAACTAAATTCTTCAGTTCTAAATAATATTTTAAATTTAATATTTAATCTTTGGTTGAATCAATTGAATTTAATTTGGAAATCCTGAAAATAGAGAATACAAAACAGGAAATTATATAGGAATCATAAGAAGCATCAAAAATAACTATTCGAAATCTTATAGTTGTGCATGAATATTTAGAAGATTTATTCAAGTGCAATCAATAACATGCCGGAATTCTAATAACAATTACTGGAACTTGAAAACTTTCCAAGTTTTTTGTTCTTTTACTTCACGTACAGTTGGTACATTTTAAGGCAAAAATTGTAAACTTTTATTTTATAGAAATATTTTTGATTTTTTATTTTTAAAATGTATGATTGGTGCATTGTTATTTAATAATGTCTTTTTTCTAGGCCGTCCCATACGAAGGACAAGACAAAAATCCCGAAATGTGCCGAGTATTACTCACACACGAAGTCATGTGCAGGTAAGTCATGTGCATATCTTTATTTAACTTGGCTTTTTTCATATTTATTCCATTGGAATATTTTAGTCAATTTCCCACTCACTTCTTGATGTGCCTGAGCATAAAATTTAAATTAAAAAAATTAGCATAAAATTTTTAAATTCTGTTACCATTTAATCAATTAATTTAATCATTTAATCAATTAGATTTTGATTCCATACACGAGGTATCACATCATAGTGAAACTGTTAAAAAATTATTTTCTTTATTATATGATAATCAGAAAAATTTATAAATTGAAAACAAAAAAATAATAAAAATAAAAATTATGAAATGAAAGCAAATAGTAGAAACTAATTAAAATAATATTGATAAAATCAACAAATTAAACAGTCTCATTTCCATATCATAAACTCGATTATAAGTGTGTAATCAGAATTTTTATTGGAGTAACGATAATCATTGACAAATCAAGAAAAACCTTGAGCATCCATAAAATTCTTTTAAGTATTTAGTTGAAATAGAAGGAGTTACATGAAACTAAAGAACATTTTTTCATTACGCAGAATATTGATTAATATGCTTAAAACTTTTTCCAAATTTGTCAAATACTTTTAAATATAGCGACGGTGAGTAGAGATATACTGTAGCGTTTCCCTTCATAAAATTTAAGTTTTTTAAAACTATAAACCCCATTGGAAAGGGAATTTTTATCCAAAAATTAGAATGCATTTTATTTGTCAAATATTTATAAGTTGATGAATATATGTGACAGAATACTAACAGCATTTGTTTAATTTTCAAACAATATTCGCCAATGCTCAATAAAACACAATTCCTCAAGAAATAGTTATCCACTAATAATAATAACAGGTGCAACGAAAATATCCCTCAGTATAGTAATTAAAATGAGGCATTTTTTGTGTTTGCTTATTAACCTGTTTGGTTGTTACATTTTTTTAAATCTTTCCTATTTCTTTGACATCGTGGGAAAAGCATCTGTTGGCTTTCCTTTTCTTTTTTCGACGCATTGTAATCTGATTATACAAGAAACAGAATGCGTGTAGAAGATTAGAATTCAAAGATATGAAAGAGATATCTCTAATTATCTTTCATTTTCTAGAAGCTGTTTTTCTTTTAAAAAATGCCTGTTCTCTTTGAAAGTGTGTATGAAAGGCGATATTCAAAGCGAACAACATTTTAATTGACTCTGGGCTACTTATAATTAAAGTGCGTGTTACATGAAGAAATGAGATAAAATGAATTTCTAAAGGAAGGAAAAAATAGCACATTTCCACTGCTCGATGATTATAAATCCACAAGTTGATGGCAATTTTTAAGCCGGGAAGCGGCTTTCTGCTTCTATTTTATTAATTTAGCTTCATTTTCGGGACGCCGCTGTTAATATTTGAATGATTACTATGAATAAAATATATGTTTTTACCTAAAGCAAAATTTTTTTATCATTTCATTTCTCTCAATTATGAAAGAGTGTAGCACACACCGCTACAAATGTATTTTATTTTGCTTTAATAAAGGTGCTGTGCAGAAACACTGCATTAAAACAAAATTAGTATCACGTCTACTGATTAGTAACAAGATGAGTTCTTTTTTTCATTTGTTGTGATTAACTTTTTATTGTTTCTTTTCGCACTTCAATAAGATGACTGCGAGATATTTTTATGCAAGTTTCGTCTATTCGAAGATATCTTGTTTTTATTTCTTTAGAAATTTTAATCTGCGCATACATTTATATTGATCTAATCTTTTTTCTTTTTTTTTAAATTTCGCATAATTTTTAAAGGAACAAAAATTGTTTGTGTATTAAAATTCTTGTTATTAGTCTCTTTCCCTATTTTGAATTAAAATGTAAATTTATAATTGAGCGCAAATAAAAATCTCAAAAAATTCATAATTTTAAACTTAAATATGAGTTTTTATTAATTTATGCATAAAATTATTAGCTTTTTGTAGTGTGTCGTTTTTTGCCAGGGAATATAAAATAACTGCGCTGTTTTTAAAATTCTAATTCCCTTTATAATAGTTTAATTTATCATTATATATTGCTGGCAAAACATTTGATCATATTTTTGTTTTAACGCAGTTTGGTGAAACTTACATAGTTTACTTTATCGCAATAAATGTAAGAATATAAAATGAATGAATAGTTGAAGTATTTAAAAGAAATGTTAATGCAATTAAGATAGTCAAATGCTGATCAAGAATAATCGCTAAGATATATTTATGATGGTTACTATTAAATTCAAATCCAACTGAAATTAAATGTTGAACGAAAAAGTGGTAAAAAAGAAACATCTTTATTTTGATTATCAAAATAAGTTAAAAGTCTTGTTCAGTGTTTTTTGAAGTTACAATTTTCAATTTAGAATTACGAGAAATTTCAAAAAATTTATTAAATAATTTATGGAAATTGACTACAATACCTTAAAAAATTAAAAAATAATATTTTAGTAAGTATTGCATTAATTGTATTTAATCAATACCTTATATAGGTAACATTATTTCCCGAATATGCAGTTTTAATCATTCGTAGACAGTACATTCTGTCGAAATGCAATTATTAGCAGACAGTTCACTATTCTAACGCTCGTAAGACACAATTAGCTCATGGTATTAGTTAGTGAATATTTATTAAATTTGATTGATTAATCACATTTAATCAACGTTTCATCTTATCAATTTGTCATCATAGCGAATAAATTTCGCGAAACAAGTAACACCCTTTCGAAAATCATTAGATACTGAATTCCTTTTCTTGGTCTTTAATCCATTGTTAATATTGATCTCTTACTACGTTTAACGTTCTACGTCTACTTTCGATTATCATGCATTGATTTTCCAATTCTGAGGAATGTGAAATTTTACTTTACCACTTTTGACCATTTTTACCTGTTTGTATCAATCTTGGAAAATGAGAAATTCCTTATTTTCATTTCTTATCTACTTAGTTTCATTGTTGTCAAAATTTAAAAAAGCTTCAGCTTAGACATTTGAATCAATTTGATAAAGTAATAGCTTAGACATTTGAATAAATTTGAATAAAGTAGATAAAATATCTGCATTTTTTTAAACGGAACATCAAAACATTTAATTTCAAAACTGTTAATTTAACATTAAAACACAACACTAAAACTGTTAATTTAACTTTAAAACACAACATTAAAACTGTCAATTTATTTTAAAACACAACATTAAACCTTTTAATTTAACATTTAAACACTTAACATTAAAAATGTTAATTTAACATTAAAAAACTATACGTTAGTCACATACCAATGTTTTGAAGCTTAATTATCGCAACTAAGAGGCCAAAATTATTCATTGAATTAAGATTAGGATTATAAACGAATGTTTAAATTATCCTCAAATATGATTAATTAGTTCCTTCAAAAATACTATTGCGAATAACTGGTGAAAACGAACAATACTAATTTACAAAAAGTAAGATACCTCTTTTAGTCAAATATCATACATTTCATTCAAACTCAAATATTTAACATTGTAGACTAGCGCTTAAACAACAATTATTTTTTTCAGCGTCTTTGAGATACACTTCAATTGACAAATGAGAAATTCTATTTCAAATTTACCAAGTCCTATCCCAATTAAAATTCAAAAACATCGCATCTTAATCACCTCCTTTGATAAGGGAACTGGAAAGCAACTATCGGAGTCACAAAACTGAAAAAAAAAAGACCAAAATGACGGGGGTACGTGGATTATGCATTGAAGTTTTCTAACTTGACAAGCGCAGATTCAAAACTGATGAAATGAGAAATGGAATAATCCATCGAGCTTGCGGAATTTTATTTACAAGGCATTTAATGAGTAGTAACATTATACGTTGGATTAAACTTTTACAATGTGAGTTGGGGGAAAGTTGAAGGTTAATAAGACCAATAAAGAGCACATATATCAGAGGGATTTTTCCTCCTCAGCGGCAAGAAAAGAAAATCACTCGGCGAGTAATCACTGCCGTTTCAAAAGAAACTGTTTGTTGAAGATCTCGCTTTCGGAGAATTTAAGAGAATTTCAAAAGGTTGAAACATTGCTTTTCGGTACCGATAGAACTGAATTGGAACCGTAAACGGATAATAATTAGGAGAATTAAAGTTATTTTGAAGTTGAGACAAGCACCAGTGAGTTCCTTTCTATTTAATAAACCTTGTTTAATAAGTTTTAAGGAACGAAGACGATTGATGTTCAGTTTCGGAATAAGCAGTTTTAGTCGCTTCAATTCGAGATATTTACTCGCAGTCTTATTATATTATTTTTGTTAATTCGTGGCTTATCATTTTAATAGGACGAGTATGCCTTTTAAAATGATTTATTTGGAAATATTGCCTTTGAAAACAAGTTTAAGACAAGAGAAGTCAAGAGAAATGATTAGGCAATTAAGACAAGAGAAATTAATTATTCTCATTTTCAGAAAGGATTTTCATAAAAGAAAGAAGAGATCAAAAGTGTATTTAACAAAAAATAATATTTAAAAACTGTTATCTAATTTAAGTAGGTGATATTTAATTTATCAAAGCGGAATTGGTTATTTTTGTGCATCAATTATTTTAAATTGAAAATAAAGAGAGAGTTTTGCGTAGAATGCAGAATTATCAAATATTCAGTAAACATAAAAGTATTTCGATGTATTAAAAAGGCATTTTGAAGCATAAAATTATTGCGTTGATACTCGATTTCTTTCTTAATTTTATTGTTTCTGTCTCGTGCCTTTAATCCCTGGTGATTTTAAAATGAACACTCTTTCATTATATACTTAACAATTGTTTATAAGTTGAAAAGAAAAACATTTCATTAAATAAATAACAAAAAAAAACGTTTTTTTTATCTAGTCGATGCTGCGACAAGAAAAGTTGTGGCAACAGAAACGAAACTCCTTCCGATCCCGTGATAATTGACAGGTAAGTCATTTTTTGCTATGTATAAACCAGTTTGACAATATAATATTTCAAAACCTTTACCTGAATAATTTTGTTTGCATTTTACATACAGCGCAGATTCTTCCAACCATTTTCCTTTTACAGTTATATTTACAAAACTGGAAAAAAAATCAAAATCAGGATTGTTTTTTAAGGGAAAAAAACTTCTGGTCGATTGCGCAAAAGTATAAAAATAATTTATTCTTCTATTTTAGATCAAGCCAGTTAAAAATTCAAAACAAACACTGAGTAATACAATAAATTATTTAAATCTTGTTATTCGCATGATGTTTTGATGTATGTGCGTTTGAGACCGAATTCAAATGACAATTTCAATTGAAGTATTCATCTGATTTGAAATCTAAATGCCCATGGACAATCATGGATAATCAAATGAATAATCACGACCTTTATTAAAATAAATAGGAAAAAAATCCTCAAAATTAAATTATCTACTCTACTTTTCAACTTTTTTCAAGTTCTTCAGCGTAAAACTGCTGAAATTCTTTTCAATCATCTAAAGCAAAAGCCGCTTTATTGTAGACTTGGCCAAAAGAAATATTTGCCAACCTTTTCTGAACAGAGCGTTCACACTTTGCAACGTTTCTGGCGTTTTGGGGTGAAGACCGGGCATCAATGGCTCTTATTAATACGAGTGAAAGGCACTGGGGTGAGGTGTCTGGTGAACAGGCCGCTTCATCTGTGATGACATTATCGCTGCAATCATCAAACGAGAAGTGGAAGACCAACTTCACTGCCACGTGACCACCTTAATCCGCTGCACAGATAAGTCCTCTATTCCCGGAGCTCTATCACGCCTAATGATTTTTCTCCAAACCCCCGATACTCAAAAAACACCCCTCATTTCCGAATCGCGGTGGCAAACGGGTAGATCCTTCTCCTCGTTTACAAAAAGTAACTCTTGAGTACCAGCCGTCAGCTGGTGGATGAGAAAATAGCCTGACCATTCCCGGGTGTTACTTTCCACTTGCGGATTTTTGAAGAGCTCTTCAACATCCTGCCCTCCAATGCAGAAAATTCAAGAGTGGTGTTATCAATAGAAAAATGTCCCATAATGATTTTTCATGTAGGTCCTTGCCTGTCGGGGCGCTTAACAAATGCCACAGATCTGGATCGCTCTATACAAAGGGACTATGCTCTAGTAGGACAATTTTATATTAATTCCAAACAATCAATATGTTTTCCTTCCGCTGTGAAAAGAGTTGGGTAACAGCTGATGAATGAAACCGCAAACATTGAGTTGTGAGAGAAGGGGGAATAGGCAGAAAGGGTGGAAAAAGACTGTTTGCCTGGAGCAAAAATCATGCGATGAATATTTAATTTCAAATTTGCTCTAATATACTTGAAAGAGTTAAAGGGGGTTTTAGTTAGAAAGGCGCTCTCGATTCTAAGCTTTAGAAAAAGGAAACCCAACAATTTAAAAAACTATTTAGTGCTATATTTAAAATTCAAATTGCTGAGTCACAATTCTCCTGGTGATTCTATAAGCCTGTTGAATACAATGTTTAGAAGCTTTTGATGACAATTTATTTTTACCAATGTTTTATTTGTAGTTGTTAAAAATGTGTGCAATTAGATTATTAGTATCACTTTAATTCGAATAAAAATGCTTAGATTGCAGCGTATATTTGTAACATTTTGAGAAGTGTAATAAGCTTTAAGGAGCGTGAAATGGGGTTGGGTAAAATTAAAAAAGAAGCATCCATTATTTCTAAAACAATATTGTGTCTATATGCTATCTGTACATTCAGTGCTAAGATATTATGTTTTGTGATGCATTCAAATTGGATTTTGTATTATCAGAAACAATTACATTGTAAAGTTAATATTTAATATTATGCTGCATTGTTATGGACTTTCCTATGATTTTCATTTTTGGGATTTATTACAATGTTGTACAATAACTTATATTTCGTTTCAATTTGAGAATATTTCTTTGGTAAGCATATATGATTATAAATCAATTATTTTTTAACTAAAAATAAACTAGTTATAAATTAAATCAACATTCTATTAAAATATTGAATTTCCCTATTTCTGAAAGTGAAATCCAAATTAATTTATATAAGCGAATACAATAAAAATATTTTACTAATAAAAATTATTTTCATTCAGATTTGTTCATCTTTCAATAAACACATAAAGTACTAAGAATGTTGTTTATAAAGTTAAAAATAAAAGATTATTGCTTAATTTTGTTCATTCTGTTAAATGTACATGTTATAATCTAATACTTGAAATAAGTTTTTTTTATTAATGCAATGCAGTATATTATAATCAAAAGCGAAAATAATTTCCTTTTCTAACCAGAAATTTCAGGGCTAAAATAACTTCGATATTAAATTTTTTTTAAATATAAAGTACATAAATATTGAATCACAAACAAAGTAAAATTTAATTGGAGAAGCAAATACACTTTTGTAGAAATAATGTTGAAACGTGACAACTTAAAATCAGTCATTAAGAATTTAACTTTATAAAAATCATTTTAAGCAAACATTTCCACAATACTCAATCAAATAATGTTACTGCAATGACTCATACGGCTTTTTTAGCAAGAATTCTTCCCCAAACGCTAATTTGAATTATTAATTATACCCAATTATATTCATAAAAATTCAATTGTACCCAATTATTTAATAATATTATTCAAGCTAAAAATTAATTGTACCATTAAGAAAAAAAATTAGAAAGTACTTCTGTATTTAAAAAAAATACAATTTTTCCTGCCTCTATAGGCCCAAACACCCAAACTAACCCCTCGCAGAAGAAAACAGGCTGATTTTTTTTATAAGCCGTAGGTTATTCTACTTTTCCTGCTTATAATTGTTGATAAATCAGGCCCCTCTGATATTCACTTCTCCCCTGCCCTTCGTGGACAAAAGGCTCTCTTGGAGGAGCAGATGGCTCGTTCAACTGGATCCAGTTACCTCGTCCTCACAGAACAACCCCGTTGCTCATTAGATGCCAGAAGGGGGTTGCTACTCCATCATAAAACGCTTGCTATTCACAACCAGTCAGAAGAGGACGGACAGCTACTATAAATGCAATTACGCTACCCATCACAGCCTGATTTGCTGGAGGAACACGGTTTTAAAAAAAGCTTCCACCAAATTTAGTCAACCACCTTCAGCCATTAGAAGATGCATCGACCAATAATTATTTATATAATGACCAAATATTAAACATTAACTTTACACTGCTATTGTATTAGCATGATAAACTTAAAGCAATCGCAATACGTGAAAATTAATCTTTCCAAGATAATTATGTTAGTTCCATACAATTCCTTCTAATTAGCAAATGTAATGAAATAAAATGTATTTGAACCAAATTAAGATGAAAAATATTTCCTAATTTTAATGATAGTTCAATAATTTCAGTTTTCAACTAGAGGTAAATTACTAAATTTTGCTGTTGATCATTAATGAGTCCTGTTTCATAGGTAATTTTCATGATGCATCTACTATCAATCAAAAAAAAAAATCAGCCTTTATTAATAAAGTTTTTTCAACCTTAATATCTTCTTAAAAATGAGAGATTAGAGTTATCGCAAAAGTTCATTATCACTCAAAATTTAATTTTGTTATCGATAAAAATCCATGAGTCGTCTCAATGATGAAGATGATTTAAGCTTTAATGTTATACATCTAGCATCAAACACTAGGCTTCTAAATTATCATCTATTAAATGAGTATTACATGAAATCCAAAATTGCCGTAAAAAATTCATGATTAATCATAAAAAAAGATGATTTAGGCTTTGGTGATATATTTTGACTCATAAAATGGACATCTTCCCTGCGTACATGAAGTTCTCGAATGAAAGAATTTATTACGATTCTAGTATTCATATAAAGCATCGTCAATTTCAGTACTATAAAGAGTTAATTACTTTAAATAAAATCACATTATTTGATAATGGGTTGAAATCATTAAAAACAGATTTATTAAACAAACAGTCTGACAAGTAAAAGCAAGTTGTCGCTTTACAAGTCAATACTCCAAAATTAAAAAATATATATATATTATTATGTTTTAAAGTTCTATTTAAAGTGAACTATAATTCTATCCGGTTTTATATGGATACTTTCACTTTTTCATAAATGAGAATGTTTAAGAACAAACTTTACTTGACAGAAAAATTTGCCATAATCGATTTTCATTTCTAAACTGGAAATAAAATTTAGAAAAAAGAATTTCTCAAGAAAACAATTATGATATTTTTACTCTAAACTTTTATCAAAAAACTGAGGAACTGATATCTTATATAAGAGCTAGGAATTCGGTCGTATCATAAGAAATAATTTAAATACATTACAATTGCTTATTGAAGTTACAATAAAATTCTCGACTGACCGGAAAGCATTTTTTCCCAATAATTGCTTAGTTAAAAAAATTTATTATAAGTGACTAAAAAGAACATAGCTTGATTTATCTTCTCATTGTAGTTTTGGCTTATTTTTTTGATTCAGATGTTCTCCAAATGTATGTTCTTCTATTCAGATGTTCTTCAAATCCCACATTGTAATATAAATTGAGATTGGCCTTATATTAGGAAGTTTTCTATGAATACTTACGTGCAAAAAAAAAAATACTGATTATATGCGATTCTTAGCTGGCATGAGCAAACGATTACTCTAGTTATCCTTTTCGGTAATTAAAGTTGAACTGTAGTAGAAGGTGAAATTCCTGATTTTCGAGTCAGAATCAATTCAAGTGAAATTCTTAGTCAGGACGATAAGCCTACCCATTGTGGCAACCCCACAAAAATAACATTGGTTCTGTCGACTGCCGCTTGGAACGATAATGGTGTCGCGTGCCAGGCAGCCTTTATCAGACAGCAAATCGACACCGGCCGCCGCTCCGCCTCGCTTGTTACATCAAAGAACCCCCCTCTCGAATTCGAATCCACCCCTCGATTTCTGCTTCGGCTCCTCTTCCTTCTCTACTCAAGGCCGTATAATTTCATATGCACACAGGAAAAAGCAATAAAGCAACTATCATAATAGAAGTAATAAGGAAATAGAGGAGTATATCAGCCAGTTCGGAAGATAAGGAATGTTCCCGCTATAGCAGGATTTCTTTGGTGCAATTGATTGATGCATTATTTTGTTTCAGTTATAGAAATATGATCGAGTTTTTTTATGGTTTGAATAAAGCCTAGAAAATAAAAATTCGTAAAATTTATATAATAAAAATAAATATTGTAATTTTTATGCGGTGAAAATTAATTAAATTGTGAAAAGTTTTTAAAGAAAAAAATATTGCTTCATTTTTAACAAAATAATAATTACAAAGGAAAAAGGTGGGGAATATATCTTATCTTTCTAAAATATAATGGTACTTACGAAAAAAAACTTTTTTTGCTCTAAATATTTAATGGGTTATTATAAAAGAACGGAGAGAACGGAGAAGACACTAAAGAAAGAACGGAGTATAAAATACTAGTTTTTTAACTTCAATTTGACTGACAAAACGCGAAAAAAGTTTTTAGTTAGATTAAATGATGCAGTCATTTCGGCTTTAAATTGCTTAAATTTAAACCGGACAGTTCAGTTCTTTAAGATTTTAAAGGATCTGTTGCGTTAAGAATTATCGTATAATTTGAGTTATTTTATCAGACTTCGGTCAACACTTGCAAATACAAGCTCTTTCCTATAGGCTCGCTGAGTATTTTGTTTAACGATAATAAAAAAATTCACAGCATATAGGTCGTTTCTTTTATTTTTATATATTTATTCATATATTAATTTATTTCGTATATCCCCCTAAAAAAATCGAAATATTTGAAATTAAGCAAGAACAAATCGAGTGATATATCTTTAAAAATCTTAAGATAAATTTATGAAAATATCTTGAATTATCACAAAACGAATTAAATATTCTTCTTGGTTATAGTTGACATTTTTTTAATTTAATCAGATAATCATATTATAGATAATCTACATTATTTCTATAGATTTTATTAGAAAATTTTGAAGTAAATAAATTCAATATTTCAAATGTTCCAAAAAAAAATTCATTGCTTACAAAAGAAACATCATTCTTTTTGTCTATTTGATATAAAATCAAAAAGTTAAACAGTTTTAAATTAAAAGAAATAAAATTTCGTCTTCAGTAAACAATAATTTAACCAAAACATAAACAAGTTAATTTGATATATTAACTTTGGCAGAGGTCCAAATAATTCCAAACTTTTCATGCATGTAAACAGCATGTAAAATTTCCATGAATGCAAGAATTTTATTAATATATTTTACTTTGATTGAGATGCTTTTTTAATGAATTCTTACTTCTTTTTCTCAATTCTTATTGACACAGAGCGCTTCAAATAAAAAAAAATCTAAAGTTTCTCTTCAACAAATCTTTGAGCACATTTTATTTCTTATAACAAGAATCCACCCTTTTTAGTTATTGAATATAATGAAAGTATTTCTGATTCACTGAAAGTAACTTTCATTTCATTTTGACTGTAAAAGCACTCCAACTTGTTGTTTCTTAAATATTAATTGGAGAAAGAGGTCTAGACGAAACACAACAAGTGTAGCCTTCTATTTTCACAAATGTTTGATGATCTGTGTTTTCACACAATGCCTTCAAAATCGCACCAAAATCCACACGCGGCATAGAAAGCAAAGTTCTGTTTATCACCGTAGCAGCTCTAGACTGTATATTCATCCACAAACACTCTCTGTGAGCCGTTTTTGAGAGAGTTGTTTGAGAACTCGGATGCAAGTCCCAAGCGAGTTGCCTTCGCACTGCTTTTTGTCCCAGAAGGACGCTGTCAAGTAGGAGGTCTCGCGGAGGGAAGTAGTCCGCTGCGAACAAAATAGACAAGTTGTAGAATTTGTTTTTCTTACGACCGTTGAGAAAGTCACGTGAGTAGAACCTAGTTTCTTTACCGAGTTTGAAGAAAGTCGGAGTGATTTCCAACAAAATGTTAAACTTTATTTTCCCTGCAAAAGATTTTATGGAGAGTAAATGCAATTATGAACATCTATGACTCGCATTTTAGCTTTAAACTGAGGAACACATTGGAGAATGTTGTGTCCCAAGTGATGTAGTATATTTTAATACGATCGTAAAAGACATATTTAAGTGATAAATGGGTTTTTGTCATTTTAATGCACAATTTTATGTGGTTTTGAATGACGGTTAGAGCTCGAATGAAAATCAAAATACTGTGACATTCCAGTATTCGCTCAATTAATCTTTTTTCAAGGGTTAATTCTCATTGTGTGTGTGTTTTTAATGAAAAAAAAATCAAAATAATAACATAAAACTGTTATGCTTGTGAACAAAGGAAATTAAAATAATCTATCTGATTAGAACATAATTCAAATACATAGAGCACAAACTAATTTACTGAATATCCTTATCGTCTTGTTCCCTATTCGTATTATAAATATTAGTTTTTTTATTATTACAATAAAATGGATAAATCTTAAACTGATATTTTACTGTATTTGGGTTAAAATTTGAATGAAAATAGAATTTGTAATTATATCTCTATGCTCAGAATTAATGAGAAATCCTAATAAAATGATTAGCTTATAGAGACTATAGATAAAGAGAGAGGGAGAAAAACATTACTTTCAGATAAATTCGTATTTTAAAAAAGTATATATCTAGTAAAAAATACTGAATTATCAAATAGTTTCAACAGAAAATCGAATCAAAATGCCATACTAAAACTTTAGAATTCTAACTAAATCTAGACAATGGATATTCGTATTCTGCATCTTTACACTATTGAGCATGTGTTTTGTAGCGATTAGCTGTTAAATGGTAATAAAAGAATGGGGCTTAGAGACGATGAAGATTACGTTAAGGAATAAGGGATAATGTCTCATTCTGATGAGACATCAAATGCAAGTATTTATGGAATTTTACTTCGAGCGAGCCCATGGAGGAGAAAAAAAGTTCTCCGTGAACGGTGAAAGAAATGACTTTCGGCAGCGGGTAGTGTGTGGCAAACATTATTTTCCCATAAAACAGTTTAATGAGGCTCAAACGTCTTCAGCAGCAAGTAAAATGGGTCTTCTGCTGAGTGAGGTCTCTGGGAGCCTCCGATAAGCGCGTTTCATCCCACCCTGCTCAAGCACCGTGACTCCTGCAGCTCAACAAATGAATTTTAGTCAACGTTCGATAGCAATTAGGGGAACTATTGTAAAAAGAAAGCGTCTCGCTACACCACCGTAAAGAAGCTAAAGTTAGATTGGAATTCCCCAACTTGATCACAGGCCCACCCCATCAGGGGGGTGTGTCAATCTCCAACGCCCCGCGGGACGCGAATCGGTATCTTTGCGGGCCAAACTTCTGGCTTGGGCCCATGTCCATGAAGCGTGACCACAGCGAGCGGTGGGAGTGGGTCCAAAATTCGCTCCTGAAACGCCAAGATAGTGTCTTTTGCCTAGCCTTGAGCATTCTGAACTTGCCTCCCCCTCCCTACCGTAAAAGAGTAGGCTAGCACCTGAAGTGAGGCGTATGTATAGTTGTTTGCCGTCCCAGTCGATATAGCAGCCTGGATAAAATATGATACCTTAGGGAAATCTAAGCTCTGCCTGTTATTTTGCCAATAAGTTTAGCTGCCAGAGCTACGACTCCAACTTAAGAAATTCCTCGAATTTGTTAACACCCCGCTTTCGAGTACGGTTGAAAAAAATGCTTTATATATATTTTTTAAGGTTTATTTCTATGTCTTTATCTCTGGTCGATAAACTGATTCTGAATAATGCTTCGAAAAACTCTAGTGAACCCATCTTATTTCTCTTTTTCCTTCCCCAAAGAAGTTTGTTGTAAGGGTATATGAATGGAAAAGAATCTGGTTGAAGGAGCGAGCAAATTTTTATGTATTCCCTCTTTTCCAAGCTATCGTACAGAGAAATATTGTTAGTCCTCATCTTTATAGAAAGGCCTGAAATAAAGTTTTCTTTAATTTAAATTATTTCGATATATTTAGAATTAAATTAAGAAGTATTTAGATTTTTATTAAATACTAAGTTTCATTGTTTGGAAAACTTAAAATTATTTTGTATAAGTCAAACTTTTATGTAATGAAATCATCACTTGATTTTAACTCGGAGAAATAAATTTCAATAAGCCACCTCTTTTATAATTGAATGCGGTATACAATCAAATACATATTATTTTAAATTTATTTGGGAATTTTAAAACCTTAGGTGCAAAAAAACAAACAAACTATAATGACTATTAGAATTTTGAATGAATTATTAGAAGTTTTATCTATATATTAAAGTTCTAAAACAGTGTAAAGAAAACTTTCAACTGGATAAAAATAATTTTTTTAACCTGGTAATTAAAGACAGCATGGCACTATTTTTTTATCTGTTATATTCCGACTAAATCCTTCAAAGGGACAACCATATACTCTCTTCCTCTCCCTCTTGGACTTCAAAAAACAAAACAATTCAAATTGTGTTTAACGCTTTCAACTGTACAAGAATATAAATGTAAATATTTTTTCCCCTTTCCCTTGACCTCAAGAAAGCGCGTGCCTCCAATTTCTAAATGTAACAAATTCAGTTGCTGCAAACTCTACACTGTATCTTTCGGAATAGCTCCCTTAAGTAAATTTGCCGTCTACAGATCGAGCTTTATTTTATGTACATTCGTTGCTCGCGAAACCCCCATCTTTCCCAATTGCGATCGTTGTGAGACTTGGCGCTTACCAATAAGGAAGCTATCTGGACAGTCTGACGCAGTCGCCTGCCTCTTGTGGAGATGTCTCTGAGGATCGATCTCCTTGGTTGTTAGGTCACCATATTGTCCACACTCCCTAGAAGCCACTATCAGTCGGTCGTTCGCCAGCTCTACCGTCGCTTAGGGGCTATTTCTGCATTGAGAATGGTCTCCCTTAAGCCTAACCCCAGTGGATTACCGCTGAAAATGTTGCGTGGAAGATATCATTTTCCACTTTAAGGAACGTTACGGCTGCACTTAATTGGTTTGTTTAAACGTGAGCTATCCTTCAATGAGACGTGAGAAATAGAATAAAAATCGCGAGACGGAGTGTCTGCCGTTTTATGTATTGGCGTGTATTTAATTGTCTTTGGAGTTCGGGGGAAAATTTTGGATATATAATGACTTGTTAAGCGATTAATTTATGGAGTATTTAAGTGAGACGAAAGGTGAAGAATGGGCCGTAAAAGAGCTCTTGTTGGAGAAATAAATTAGAGCTGGTTTGGGTGTTAGGTTGTCGTAAATTCAAAAAGGAGGCGGTGGTCGTAATTTATTGGACAAATAAAGTTAACCATCCTTAATAAGTTTTGATTTTTAAAAACAAAGCGTAATATGGAAAGTATAGATACAGTTATTGTAATAAAATGAAAGATAAAAAATTAATTATAAAAATTTAATACCTTATCTGTCATGTATAATTTTAAAAAAAGAAATAAAAAATATAATTCTAAAAGATTCTTTTCATTTTTGTGGTGAAATAATTTTCTGAAATTACTACTTAATAGTTTAAAAATACTTTTTTTTTCTTTGTATAAGTGCCATTGCTAAAGAAAAAGGAAATGTTAAGTTCTAACATGATTTGTACTTTATCTATGAGCTTTAGAAAAACATGAATGTTTTTTTTTTTTTTTTTTAAATAAGTAAAAGGGCTGGTATTTTGAAGTAGAGTTAACTAACTACAGAATGCCATACTCATACAGACTGGAATTTTAAAATAAAAACTAGCTTTTTTGTTAACTAAATAAAAGTAAATCCCAGTATGTAATATTAAATAGTTTCTAATAATTCCATTAAAAAATTCAACAATAAATTATTATGCGTTTTTACAGAAATTTTTTATGTTACTTATTTCATGAATTGCTAAAAATGAAAATGTAAGCTAACTATATATGAAATATATGGTTAATATTCAAAATTATTTTTTATATTTGATAATATTTAACTCAAGATGACATTTAAACTATGATTTCATATCAAAATATTTGAATACCTAAAATGACTTAAGAAATAAACCTAAAGCACACTTACCCTAATGAATTAACGTGATTTTTTTAAAAATTACAAGCATACAATTTTGAGAGCGAGTATAAATTTATGTAAAGTGTATAATAAATTAATTCATAATGAGTAATTTACTTAAATAAAAAATACAATCTGAAATTTTGGTTAGGTTAGGTTAGGTTGTTTTGGTTTTTTGGCACAAAAGCCAGATATGGCCATGCTGCGCCAATCAAATGGTAATACGCATTTACAAAATAATCTGAAATTTTGGAAAATATTTTCTTTTCTAATTTAAAATGGATATAAAAAAATTATTAAGTATGATATTTTCTAAAAGATTTTTAAGAAGAATTTATAAAAGAAGATTTTTCCCCCCTTAAAGAAAAAAAAAGAGTTCTAATTATTTGAAAAAATGTGCAATATGAGTCTCAGTGTTAAAGTATTTCTAATTTGAAACTATGCAGCTCAGTATTAAACTATTTCCAATTTACAGATATTTACAAAAAGATAAGGATTTTATGTCCCAAATTTCACGGATTTCCTAAAATGAAAATGAGAGTATAACTTTTTAAAACTTTCTTCTTTAAAACTTTTTTCTTCAAATAAATTTCATCGAATAAACTTCTGGCCCTATGCTCGTAAAGGTAATAATTAGAATTATTTTTAGACATATTTTAAAAATTCTGATATTTCATGAATTTATAAAAGATACAATTCAATTTTTATTTACATTTATTTGTAAAGAGCGAGAGATAAAGCAGTCCAAGTTCAAAAGTATTTTTTAAATAGAAATAAGGTCAAAACTTTTTTAAGTTCCCTTTACAAGAATTTCTTAAATGGAATATGAGCCATTCACTCGATTTCCATAAGCGAATTAAAAGTGAATCGAATTTCTTTTTGGCTTCACTTCTCGAAAGCACCAAGTAACGCTCTTTCTCTCACGTGCTTTTTGAAGAAAAAGAGCACAAACTTCCAACGAGATTAAAAGAAAGGAGGCCTTAGGAAAGGAAAAAATAAATAAATAAAAGAGGAATTTTGTCGTTTTGAAGCATCTGCCCTCTCTTGAGCTGTCATCTGCGTTCCTTTCCCCATCTCATAGCATGCGAGGCGCGTTTTCAATATTTAAAGAATCGGGCCGTACCTTTGGTGGTCACTACCAGCTCGGCGAGCAATGAAAATTAAATATGAATAATGGAGAAGCTCCGTGTAGAGATAAACACGATCTCTCTTGGATAAACTCTTGACCCAAGATGCACGCTGGGAGGGGCGTTTCAACCAATCCCAGCCCAGAGACCGCCTCCCCAAGGTATTGTTGGAATGGAGGGACCTTAGAAGATCTCTTCCTTGTTCTTGCTACATTTCCAGCGAGGCACACACACGCTGGACGTTTTGTTTTTGCCATGCCACTTTCTTTTTATAAAGTGGTCCGTCAAAAGGGATGTCCTGAACACTGTTGCTGTGTTCAGCTTCATTTACAGCATCTTTAGAACATTGAGGTCGAATGCTGTCCGATTCATTTAAAATTAGTTCATTTTAAATGAAAGAAAAATTTATTTTTTAGGTTGTGTAGTAAATTTTTTGAGGTAGCAAATTTGTTTTATTTACTATATATATATATATATATATATATAT
>JAOUZG010016694.1:4217266-4269965 GCA_026289955.1 Argiope argentata | reverse complement strand
ATGGTCCTTCTCTTTCATTACTTTAAAATAAATTTAACAAATCTTTTGTAACAAAATATATTTTTATAAAAAATAAAAGAAATTTATAGGTATTTTAATTGGCAAATATTACTTTTGGAATTTTGAATACAATTAATAGATTCCATTTGAATCTGTAATTTCGGAAAAAATGTTTATGTTGTTTTTAACATCCATTTTTTGTGCCTTTGAATTCAGATATTGACTGATTGATATTACCAATACATAATTACAATTAAATTATTAATTAACAGTTAAGAAAACCAAATATTACTAAAGTTTTCAACAGTTTTATACACTGAATCAATGACTGGTACATTTTCTCTTTTCATATTTCTCATCAAAAAAGTTACATCGTCAAAATAACGATTACTGAATCACTGATTCCTTCAACATATGAGTCCATGATTATCCATACGTTTCTTTATAAAGCCAAGAGATAAATATTTTAAAAAAAAAACATTATCAGTTTTTGTTAATAACATTCCAGAATCAACTTAATAATATTTGCTAAGTAGTATTTATATAAAAAATCATATCAAATTACAGTAGTATATTAATAAAATAAAAAATAACTTCAATACGAATAGAGATAAATTTAAAAGTTATTGGTAATGTATAAATACGCTTAATGACAAATTTTATTATTTTTTTTAAAAAAAATTATTAATATATATAGGCAGTCAAATTTTGTGTGTGTGTGTTTATTTCCTGAAATAATTCTTGCAGGAATTACGAAATTTAACAAAAAATTGTTTTGAAAAATAATTCAGCATGATTATTCGGAGGAGGCGATACTTAAAACAATTAAAATCCTGATTATCTACTTTTCAAGAAATTTTTTCTCATCGTGTTAAAGATAACACACATACAGAATTAATCAGTAAATAAATAAAAATATGAAACCTCGTAAATATTAATGTAAGCATGCATTTTAAACATACTCTTGAGAGAGAAAAAAAATGCCATTAGATAAATATTTTTTAAAAATGGACCCAGATAATACATATTATTTCAATCCCGTCATTCGCACACATTTTATTTTCTGATGTCAAACAATGAACCAAAAAGAAAATTTTCAAATCTATGATTTGCTGGAATTCGTTTTAGTCATCCATGATAAGAAATATTATCTATCAACTTAACACCCAGACTATGTATTTAACCCTACTTCGTTTCATTTATTGTTCCACCGACTATTTACTCTCCGATATACAAGGCCACATTGAAGGGCTATGTCAACTTTAACAATATGTTTTTACTCCTGTCCTATCCACCCTCTGCCATAAAAAGCGAACGGCTTTATCAAGAGTTCTGGGACCCTTCTGTTTGCTGAGAGAGTACCCTTCATTCCAATTTTACAGTCGTAAGTCACCATTTTATACCCAGTAGCAGTCAATCGCTTACCACGGAAGTAGCGAGAGCACAGATGTCCTAGTCTCTTTAATATTATTCCTCCATTGCGCAAACATGTTAGACCCTCGCAAACCGCTAAAGCTCATTCCACGAAGACCACCCTCCGATCACTCTGTTTTTATTTTATTTGAGCCTGGACCCTCTAGTCTGACTTTAATCCGTGTAATGAGAGAATCAGGCCGGTTTAGGGGTGCGTGACAAGCTTTTAGGGTGGGTGAATCTGGTTACGATCCTCCCCTTCTCGCCAAGCCCTCATGGAAAAGGAGCCAAAAGCCTCTAATTGTAGCAGTTGTTTGTCCTCAAATAGTTTGTTTTACGCGATAAAGATCTCCAATGCAATTGAAACATCCATTTCTCAAAGGTAGTGAGAGAAAGACAATGGTGGGATTTAAATGATTACCAACAAGAGTGGTCATGGCATAAACATTGAGGTTTGACTTTGGAAGATTAGGAATGGGTTTATGTTGCTTTTAGGTTTCTGGAAAGGTCGAAATCAAATTTATCTTGAGGATGGATGCTAGGTAATAGGTTCGAGTGTAATAGATTGCTTTGTATTTTAATGATGCTGATATTGAGATGATGTAGGATGTTTAGTTTTGGAAACGATTAAGATTTCTGAAAGTTTGAAACCTGTCCCTCTCCCCTTCTTTACATATTCGTTAATCTTCTGATTTTGTTTTTAGAAAATTAATATTTTAGTGATCGTTGCAGGATTCGATAAGTAGTTTATTTTTGAAGATGAGAACTTTTTTTCAGAATGGAATAGATTTAATTCTTACAAGTTCAAATTAATTTTTTAATCTTAGCGAAAGTAATCATAATAAAAATTCATTTTGAAAAAATTATCGTTGCTTTAAAAAAGTTAAATTCACTCATAAAAAATTATGAATCACCATGTTCTGGCATTTTAATGTATTGTTTCCTAAAATAAATAATTAGACGAGTTTAATTTCATGATAATTATCCATCAATGCTAAAATTTAGGAAAATTCAGCGTATTTGAAACTGCTATTTCAATATGCCCGTATGATTAGGCTATTATTTTAGAAATGAAAATACTCACATCAAGAGTATTTTCATAAATACTCTTGATCTGAGCTAAAACAAGAAAAATAATGTTTTCTTCACTTTTCAAATATGAAAGAACGTCAGAACTTTGAACTCCTGCCATTTTCTAAAGCGACAGCTCAAAACGTGTGTGGTATTTTCTATTAATAAACAAGCCCCCAGCTTAACTAGTTGGCATTATTTTAAAAACAGATTTTTATCTTTTCAGCCAGAATCTCTTCTGGTGAATTGGTGCTGCCCAAATTTAGAAATGATTACCTGAAACCGTAAAACACCTACAGATTTTGTATTTATTTCAAAATAAGGCCAAACTTTATGACATCTAATTATATGTAATGTCACATTTAGAATTATTATGTATGATATAACTTCGACGCACTTTTCAGTGACTTACTTTACAAATGCCACTTTTCACAACTCAAAATTTAGAATAGATAAAACGAAAAAAGACCATAAATGCAACTTTTCTGTAAACCAAAATCAAGTATTTATTTTTTTTATGAGAGAAAAAATTCCATATTATACAAACCTTTCCTTTTAATCACATTTAATGTTTCTTTAAAAATGCAGTATATAATTTTTTTATCAAGTGAGTCCTAACTTTAAACTTTTAAGGCATCTATTTTGTGCCTTACCATAAAATAGTTTTTTTTAAAGTTTAAATCTTCTATTATGCGATGCAACTGGCAGCTTTCCTGTTTATTGGAGAGCAAAACCAATTTTTAAGCTATCTAATTGCGAGTTACGCCAAAATAGCGCTTTAATTCTTTTTGGGCTCTCCTTCACCAAAAGCAACATAGAACCACATCGACAGATGGGACAAACGGGGAAGTTTATCCATCCATAAAGCACGATGCAGGGCGTGCCCTAGCATAGGGCACGAGCCCCTCTCACCCATCATGTTGTTCTTCCTCGACAATAACACACGCCCGATTTCAATAGTTACGTTCATAAAGGGCAATTTTTTGCCTTCCCCACATTCAGTGATGCACAGACGGGGTTTTCCACAAAAGGCACTCGCTGAACACTTGTGGACCTGTTACACTAATTGGCAGGAGGCCGCCTGGCATATGGTGAACCTACAAGTGAGCAGCTTTTCGCTCGGCCCACTTGCCATCTTTTCATGGGCTCTGAACTTAATTCAATTTATATTTCTTTATTTCGAAATGGAAATTCTGCATACTTATAAGAATATGCGCCTTTAAAAAAATTAAATCAATTATTGAAGTTTGGTATCTTTAAGGCAAAAATCGACTTTTTTTTCTCTGAAAGTAATTCAGTTTGTATTTCATTATTTTGGAAAATGAGCCTTATGCAGTAATAACCCAGATATCAGTAGCACAATTAAGGAAGCGATTTGACAAGTTTTAATGTTTTTAATTACATTTCCATACTAATTTTTTTTCTGACACAGATGTTCCGATGACTTCTGTGTTTGCTCTGAAACTCGTCCTCCATCAAATTTAATAAATGAAATAGAAATAAATCTTTATATTATTCTTTAATATTTAGTTTCACAGTTATTCAGAAAGTAAAATTCTCTACAATATTCTCCAATATTATTTCAAAGTTATTCAGAAATAATATGTTTAATTCAATATCTACAAAATCATGCTCCAAAAAATTTTTTTGTTAAAAATAAATAGTATTTCACATACTATATGTTTTCGAATCAAGATTTTACAAATCTTAAAAATTCAAAATAATTATAAAAACTAAATTTTAAAAAGCAAAAAAAGCACAAATTCAAAATTCAGCTTAAACAAAACTTTCTTACACTTAAGAATAAATTTTTCATAATGATAAAAAATTTCTCATGTAGTATTAATACTTTTAGAGGTGTTTTAATTGACTTAGAAATGAAATCATAGAAAGAACGAAAACTATAGTTAAATGAAAAATTAAAAACCGCATTAGAAATATGAAGATCTCTTACTCAAAAGCTAAAAATAATAGATTTTAAGATTTTAATAACAACAATATTAAAAAATAATTTTTATCTGTGAGGTTTGATTCTTAGATTAGGTTATAACAGGTACTTTAACCCGGCAGGACGGGCGCGGGGTGTCGAAACACCCCGCGCCCAAAAAAATTCATCTGCTGTCTGTCTCTATAAACTGAAATGGTCTGGTCCATCAGTACCTGCCTCTAAAGTCACTTTCCATGTATAGAGTCTGAAAACGGCGAATTCAGACTCCATTTTAGTCTTATAGAAGGATGTTGGGGTGTGCGGACACCCCGTGCGCGCGCTCCTGTTAGTATTTTTCAATGCGAAATCATGGCTTGTTCCAGTCGTTCTGTTCAGTCTTTTCTTTGTTTGACGTATAGCCAAGAAATAAACAGACTTCAGGAGATGTCAGAGGAGATTTCGTCAGATGAAAAGAATATCGAAGAAGAATCAAACGATTCAGATAATGATGACATATTCAGTGATCAACAGTCTGAATTAGAAGAAGAATACAATTCTTTAGAGGAAGTTTGCGACCAAACTAGATTTTTTATCGGAAAAGGTATAAAGAAAGCTGAGTCACGGAAGATGCTATTTGTGCCCAAGAAACAAGGATATTAAATCGCAAACCATGTGTGTCAGGTGCCGCAAAAAATATATGTGTCGAGGACACTCAGAAATTGAAGCTGTATGTAATAACTACAAAAATCTTAAGTTTCAGATCCATGTACACCCCAATTATTAAGAAAATTGATTATTATCAGTATTTAAATTTACAATAATGTATAATTTTTATTATAATAAAAATTGTAAAGAAAAATCGGTAAGTGCTAAAGGGGAAAATTTCCGTTTTTCGAACTGAGACAAAAACGGTAAGCGCTTTTAATTTATTCATTAATAATTTTGAAAACTACGATAATTTAACATATTAGTTATCATTTTCTCGCAAAAAAGTGTAATTATCATAATTTTTCTTAGGAATTCAAATCTTTAAACACATTTCGCATTTATGCCATTTAATATGTTTGGGGTGTGTTGACACCCCATGCCCGTTCTCGTGTTACTTTTCGCCGCGCCCGTCCTGCCGGGTTAATCCTCAAACTTTGGGTATTTTTTATTTTTTCAATATAAAAATGAGGTTATTTTTAGTTAATATTCATAAATAATATAAATTCATAAACCCAAACGCTTTTTTTTCAAGAGAATGCTTTTTATAAGCAGAGATATAATATCAATTTTTTTTCAAACTTTTGTAGGATAATTTAAACGCGATTTCTAGAATAACCGAAATAAGAGAACTAAAATACATTACACTTTCTCAGTAATATTAAATGTATGAAATAAATAAAAATATAATTCCGACAAAAAAATGCATTAGTTATCGAACTCTTTGTTTATCTTTATTAATGCGTAAATGAAGAATTCAACAGGTGAAGAGTGTCATTAAACAATAAAAGGCATTAAAGAAGATTTAGCGGAATTGAGAGAAAAACATTTTCCTTTTCCGCATCTTGAGAAAATGAAAGTTTACGGTTTAACATCTCGGAGTAATTAAGCTTTTGTGTAGTTTATACGGAGCAATACAACACATAAATAAAATTATTCCTCGTTGTGTGGAGCACTTCCAGTGATTAGAATTTATCACTAGCACTCATTGGTCCGAAAAGAAAAAAAATAACGAGAAAACATTATGTTGGGATGCCATTTGGAACTCTTATTTACCGTCTTGCTCCGAAAAAGCCAATAGCCTGCCTCCCCGTTTCTATAGAAACCTATAGGAAACAAAAGAAGATTCGTCCAGAAAACAAAAGAAAAATCCGTAGTAAACATTAATAGATAGTTGTAGACGAGCAAGGAAGGATGAGATTGTTGATTGCACGGACTCCCATCATTCTACGGGAGCGGTCAAGAAATTTTAGTGATCTGACCGTCGTTCCACCCTCAAGGGTGATGTCCAGCGGACCCGAGGGAGCGCTACAATCGGGGACAGCGAAGCAGGATTACGTTAGGCTTAGTGCTGATGGGCCAAATATAGCTTTACTAGATCTAAAGTGAAATTCGATCAATCAGAGGTAGGAAGGAGTAGCTTCGAGCTTTTGCCAATCCTGCCACCAATTTAATTGGTTTTCCCCGAATTACATTTCAACTGGAAGGAAATCGTCCTTTTCAGACGGGTCACCGTCTCTTTCAAGTCGCCGACAAGCCTTTGCAAATATGCCGACTGCTGTTTCATTTCATTCGCCTTGCCTTATTGATATTTATCCAGTTGGCGCCTCAGTTGCTCTGTTTCATTATCGGTTTCGGTCTCAAATAATGGTTTTTAATAATGCCTTTCTCGTCTTTCTTCCCGAAAATTTGATTTGCACTCTTTTTGACAAAAAGGAAATTCGATTACGAATCGGTGCACTTTTTTTTATAATATTGTAATTAAGTTTGAAAATAACAGAATTAGTATTTCTTTGTTTCATGCATTATACTATGGATTTTTTCTCTTCTCTTTTTTACCATTAATAAGCTTATTTTAAGTCTCCTTTTATATACTTTATCAAGCCTACTGGTTCAATTAATTGGCTGTTTGAAATAGTCAAAATTGAAAGATTCGCGATAATTGTTTTAAAATGTTTCTTGCTAGCGTTTAAATGAAATTTGAATACCTATTTCGTCAAAACATTTCAAAAATTCACAGAAAAGAAAAATAATTACTAATCGATTTTTATAAAAGAGTGTAATTCAATGAATAAGTGCACTTAAAGGCTTTAAAATGGTTGTGAAATCAGCATATACTAAAAATTTTTATACGCGTCCCGAAAATAAAGTGTAAAATTAATTTAAGTAGAACGAAAAAAGTAAAGCATCTGATAGAATTTTTGTATTAAGGTGATATCAGCTATAACTAATGACAAAATGATACCATATTATTTAAAAAGTAATAAATAAGATCGTTCTCTGACCGCCAAATTTATTTTGATAAAAAATAATCCTGACAATTTATCACCAAGTCATTTCTATATGTGAGCACATAAAGCGTTACATCAAACTATATACTATGTTTAAAATTCATAAACATTGCTTATACATTTGTGTAGTGATAAATTTCATTCTATTCAAAAAAAGGAGGGGGGGTAAAATATATTTTGAGCCAAGCAGCTCTTTTAGGTATTTCATTTTAAAGCCATAAGACATCACTTAACCATGCTCAAATATTTATCAGCAATAGAATGTAAATTGATTACATATTTTTCGACTATCAGTTATTTTGATCAAACAAATTTATAACATTATGAGGTCTGCATGGGAAGTTCCTGAAAGTGGTTTCTGTTTTCTCTTCCCCCTTTCTAGTTTTTTTTTTAAATCTTTTTTACTCTTACTCCCTAATTATTTTCTCATTCTGAGTAAAAGTATATAATTAGAAAAATAAAGATAAATAAGGTTATATCTTTCTTTAGTTTTTAAAAACAAAGTTCTTTTGTGAAATTTATGGGGTCTTTAAAAGCTTTTGGGTTTCAAAAAACACGCAATAACAAACATTTCACTTAAGGAAATTATCGGGAGCTTTATTCCAAAACCCAATCTTTAACGAAATTTAAATATAGTTATAAAGTTCTGAAATATAACTAAATATGAAAAAGAGTAGAGATGCATGCAATGTGAAAAAAAAACTTTTCTAAAAAAACGAAAACTCTAAAGTTACTTTTGAAGGCAAAAATCAAATCGAACTCCAAAAAATAAACAACAAAGTTTAAAAAATACTGCCAAAATTTCTGTTATGCATATATTTTGGATTTTATACTAAAACATGGGAAAAAATTGAATGATTATTGTTAAATCCTTTAACGCTTTAAGAAACATATCTAAAAAAATTCAGTTGCAACTTTTACTTTGGAAACAATTTTTTCATTAGATTCAGAAATCCAAACTTTATTTTACTAAGATACAAAATCGGTTGACCTTTGTAGATAAACTTATCAATTCATGCCCAAAAGAAAACCACTTTCAGAATATCGAGAGGGGAAAAAAGGAAAGAAATATCGAGTAACATTAAGTTTTAAACTATACAATCATTAAATAGCAATTGTGAATTAATCCAGTAAAACAAAATAAGATGAAATAAGATATATTTTTTATGAGTTTTTTAAAGCTTAAATCTTACTCACATCCCTAGTTATTAAAAAATTATTTTAAATATATAATAATAATAAATAAACTTAACCTATCATTAAAATTAAAAGAAAATCACCTTGCAGAAGCGAAGAAAAATAAAGAAAAATTGATGATTATTTAAAAAACATCTGTTATTTATTATTTCGTATTATAGAAGATAAGACATGTTCTTAAAACACATTTAAATAAAATGTAAAATATAATTTTATTTACACAATTACACTGTAAAATGGATAATGAAAACTTCCAAGAAAATTATGTAATTAGCAATCAGACAGATGTAAAAAAAATTACAATATTATAAAATAAGAAATGAGTTGTTTTGATAAGCGAGAGGTTTTTATACTTTTAGAAAAAGGCAACTATGTGAAAAACGCACAGAAGATCTCAACGGCCATTGCCAAAGAAGTGAGCGGTGGTAACCCCGCGATCATCCGCGGTATCTCCCGGCTTTGGTCCCGTTGCCTCCTCCCGTGCGGTGAGCTTAAGCCTAATGAACACAGAAGCCGTTACACTCTTAACTTTGTTGACAATAGGGAGTGGGGGATTTCCGAGGGATCAGGGGAAGGAAATTTCAGGAGTTGACAGGTGGATCCTCTGACTCAGTCTCGCACTAAGTTTCAATTATTTATGTAAACGTGGGTGATTCTGTCCGACCGAAATTCGGTATTAATGGTTGAGTCTAGATTCGTGACTTACTGCTCCCTGAGTTCACGCACGCAAATGGCGTTTATATAAGGGAGGGGAGGACTGGCCCGTGTTTAAAATTTAACACTCCCTCCCCTACCTAGCAACAAATTAGATCACCTTTATTCCAGCGGAGAAATTAATCTATGTCTTGGAGTTTTGACATTAATGTTGCCGGATAGAGCAAATGGGGAATAAAAAAAATAATTTTATGAACAAAAGTTTATGAAATCTGAAAAGAAGTAAAACATGAAAAAGAACACATTTTTTCTTTTTATTTATATAGTGCACCTGCTTCCAGGAAATGTTATGTGAAATAAAATTATGCAATTCGAATTCACATTTTACTTTGAAGACAGATAAATGTATTTATTTAACAAATCTATATTTCACATTATTATAGATATCTGTTTGAGCATTAAAATTTGTAGTCTCAAGAAAATGTTCATTATTTCAGGAAAAACTGGATGCTTATTAATAATTGAATTTTTATGACTGTGTTAAATTTAAATTCAATTATCATTCAAAAATAATTCGAAATTCTATGACAGTGAAAATAAATTATTAGATGTATACAGTTTTATAAAAAGTGTTTGTTAGCTCATCTTTAAATTAATCTATTTCTTGTTGTTTTCGAATAAAAGCGTTTGATAAAATATATGGATATAAAAAAAGCAATAATTCAACAATGATAAGCATATAAAAAGTATAAATATACGATTCTTTAAAACGCACTTGCAACTCATTAACAAATTAATATTAATTTAGGAATTTTGTTATTATTTATACTTGACCAATTGTATAAAAAAGAAGCATATAAAAAAATCAAAATTTCTCATTTTTAGAAATTGCCTTTGAAAATTTTGACAAAAACTACAATAAATCATAAAAACATTTACACCAGTTGGCTATAAGTGAAGAAAAATAGTGCACATGAATCGATAATTCCTGAAACTACCTTCAACCCAATTTATTTTTTAATGGTTTAACTTTATTTGGGTATTTAAAAGTATTGAAAATAAATACTATTAAAAACAAATAAAGCGAATTTTCGTTTAAATTCATTTGTTCTGATTTTCTGTTTTTGAAAATTCATTTTAAAATAGAACTAATTTCCGAAATAACTGTAAATGCATTAAATGCTTTCTCAACATAATGAGTAAAAGCCAAAGAGATGAAAATTGTAGAAATATCTTTGATAACCTTCTTTTAGAAATATAACAATATACCTTCTTTTATGCGTTATAACAAAAAATTTTAAAATTCAAGCTACTTAAATGAATTTTTTCTAATGTGTAACATTCATAGTAACATATTACTTACTTGAAGTTCTAAGTTTTCTTTATAAAAACTTCTACTAGCTTGTTATGTGTTATCATATCTTCTTGAATTTAGTTTTTTATTATTCGTTTTCAGCAATACTGAAAAATATAAACATTAATGATAGTTAATAATGTTTGATATAATCTTAGAAAACTAGAATTAGTACAAAATTATAGTTTAAACAATTTCATGATAACAATTAAGTCCTGTTTAAGAAATGCATATAGTTTTGAATTACTATGTACATAGTAATTTAAAACGTATAGATTGTCATTACAATGTATGCATACTTGCAGTTTTTTTGTTACATTGTAAAATCACAAAACATGTTATTTTTTTAAAATGTATCTAACTATTCTATTTTTAAGCAAAAATGGGTACTAGATCCATGAACAAAAGAAATGAAAGCAGAATGAACAGCTTTCTCTACCCCCATTTTTTTTTCTTCTGCAGTCTTCTGTAGAACCAGTTTCTTTCCGAAAGCAACTACTATGCAGTGAAATTACTTAACAAAATGGTTAACTTTTCCTCGCTAATAAAATCGTTTCTCACGGTCAAAATTGTATATTCTTAGTCGAGATCAAAAATATGTTGTAATTACCCTGAGATTTACCGCTTCATATTTTAAACTGATATCTTTGCACTCTTAAAAATGTAACGCGCTTAGAATTTTTATTTTCAAAATTATGGGATTTAAAATGAAGAATGATGAAAAAAAAAAGTTATGTTGTAAAAAGATATTTTTAATCGTTTTTTTTTTGTTGTTATTATTAAACTTATAATTTAAACAAATTTTTTATATATATAATGTGAAGATGAGTGCTCAATTCTTTTGTGAATTGGACGGTTTAAAATAGTTTTTTCTTATAAAATATTTCTAAAAAGGAACTTTATTAAAAATTTCTAACAATTTTTCTGGACGAGGTTTGTGTTTTACCTCCAATAAAAATGTTGAAAAATTATCAAGCAAAATGCATAATTTCATGTTAAAATTATTGAAAATATCTGTTTATATACTATATTTGAAAATAATTTTTATAGCTAATTTAACTTAATTTGTTATTTACTTTCTGACATTTAATTAAAGCGAAAAATGCAACCGTTTGAGAAAAGAATTAATTCCTATTGAATAAATGAAAAGTCAAATGATATAAAGCATTCCATTCAATTTATTTTTAACCAAGCACAGTGTTTCCAGATCTTGATTTTTTTTTCTACTTTTTTTATTTGTCTCTCACTTTCTCTTTTTTCTTCTCCAGGAAATGCAATCTTTATATACATAAACATCAATTTCAAATCCAAATGTGATTGATTGCAGAGCTGATTATGAAAAAAAATTTCTTTAGCGTCTTGTATATCAGAATTCAATGACCTGATCTTAATTCTGAAATTAATTACTAATTTTGAAAAAAATATGCTTTGGTTGGTTTGTACATCAGAATTCAATGACTTGATCTTAATTCCCTACAACCTCTTTCAAAATCTAGATATCTTTGTTTCAAACTTACTAATAAATATTTTCGATATTTCTAAAACCAAAATATTTCCAAGAAGAATCTAAAAAAGTGTTTCACTCAATATTTTCTACACCCATTTACAGAAAAACGAAAATTCTGAGCACTACTGCCCAGCACGATTGCAAGAGACTTCCTCAGCTGCATTTGCCACATGCGTACAGTCGCGCCCACTTTTAAAGAATTATCAAGTCGTTGATTATTCATGTCTCCACCTGGCCGGAGCACTCTTCGTAGCTAATTCCAATCAATGAGCTCTTCTATTTGCAAATCTCGTCGAATTTCTTTATCTCATCAGGGCAAAGGCCTGCATTTCGGCATCAGTAACTCTCTTTCCTTCATTTGGCATTCCGTGATTCAATTGCAGAGCCGAAAACTTGGGATGTAAGTCAAAGTGTTTGCAACCCTTCCCCGTAATTGGGATTCCTTTCGAAATCAGAAGAGCAGATGTCGAGTCCTACAATGTAACGAGTTTGAGCATTTAACTAAAGACGAGACACGGTCCCTAAATGCAGGAGATGAATTATCGCCTCCGCATGACTGCATAACTGCCAGGAAGCAATACTGCAGTTAATACGGCGCAGGTAGGTCATCTTGTTACGAAGGCATGATACAGTTGCTAATATTGCACCGTGGATACTGCAACGCTTTGGCGCTAATAACGTGTGCTTAATTTATATATGCGCGCCGTGCGGCGTGAATCTACCGGAGATTATGCGCGCTATTCAGTCCTGGCCATTTATGAATAAATAAGGCGCTGTCCTTGGATGCCTATAATGGTCGGGGATACGACAGCCTTAAACTTTACTAGTAATTATGTCATTTACTGGATAAGCAGTTATGTAGCTCTACCCGATTTCTGAGCTACGTGGAGAGGATCTTCAATTCGAGAAGGCTCCGGTCTCTTTAAACGGATTCTTTTGAATATTTCCAGATTAAACACACTGATTCGGATAATCTTGCTCAAAGTAAATTGTTAAAGCCAATTTTATGACCGGGAGTGAAACAGAGCGTTCGCTTCAGAATGAAAATAAAAGAATGTTTGTGAACTATCAGCTCATAGATGATAATTAATTAAAATCAGATATACGTTTTTATTTAGATATATCAACTTATTTCTATTGGATAAAGTAATAAACAATTTATATATCCAGTTGCTTTAAAAAATTGACGTAACAAAATACAGCTTGAGTTTTGGGATTAATTAGACTGAAAAACGATATCTCTTCTTTTCAAACCGAATTTTTTTTTAATACTTTAAATAAGGACCTTTAAAATTCACTTAGAGGCCTTTTTTGCATTTTTCTGGTATTTCTTTGCTCATTTTCATTGCAATGGTTAATCAAAAGGGATATCAAAGGACTTGAGAGATTATATCATGGAACTGAAATAAGCCAAGACATCGTAGCTTTTCTTTCGTGTTTTTAAACCAATGTAATCAAGGGACGAAAAAGTGCTTTGTTTCCCCTTCTGTTTCCAACCTATATTCTACTATGCTTGTTATACCTCGTCTGATGAAAAATTTAATGACTAGATAAGTTATAAGAAGAATTTCAGATAAGGTAATTGAAATGTCTGGAGAATTCAAACTGAAAGTGAATTTATAAAATTGTTCAACAAAAACTAATTACAGCTCAAAATGTTTAATTTTTTAAGAAAATACAAGCTAAATCCACAGATGAAAGCATTATTTGGTACATAAGTTCATTCTCATAATAAAAATAATAGAATTCATGCATAGAGTATTTAATAGTTCACTACTTACATCGTAAATTCTTATTTAATTACGTTCAAACATTTTTATTTAATCATAAATAATTTAAGCCTCACAAAACATTCAAGAAATCTTGTATCTAATAAATCACGAGAAAGTCATTACAATTTGTGACTCATCATTTTTTAATGAAAATTATAAAATGAATCAATTAAGGAAAATCGAGAAATAATTCTTCCGTCGGAATAAAAGTGCAATAATACATTTTTAGTAATTTTTGATATTTTTCTGATTCATCCTAAATCATCATTTTTACTCTGAAATCACATAAAAAACTTGATTTATAGCATAAAAGCATGTAAAAGTATTCTCATGATATACTCGTCCAATAATAGAAAAAAAATCATTAAAATCTGAGATTCATCATTTCTTTCCGTCTGATATTTTCCTTCAAAATATTGACAACGAAATGATAGATGGGTGTCTAGGGAGTGGCAACAAGTAAATAATACTCTGATGCCTTCCCCTTAAAGCACCACTTTATGGAAAGCGTCTTTCTGCGTCAAAATCATCCTGAAAAGAATGTGAATTGTAGGTATACTTGCGAGTCCAAAACGTTTCGGTTGAAAGTTTCTCAATAAATAGAAGGTATCTAATGTGTGCCTTTTAACTCTATGACCACTCTTAAACTCCTTTCTAAGGGAGGATAGAACTTCTAGTTGAACACCTCATCACCCAAAGATTGCCATCTGCCTCCCCCTCCTTTTGCCACTCCACTTCATTTCTTCTAGACATCTCCCTTTCGTTAAAGAAGAGGGTACATCCACAAATTGAAACACAGTCGAGTTTTTATTTAACGAAATTCTACAATTTCTATCAAAAAGATTGTGATTAAAAAATTACTAAGTAAATATTTGAAAATAAAGTTATGAGGACAAGGGGAAAAGAACTGAAACTTAAACAACAAAATATCCTATAACAGCATATCCTAAACAGCAAAAATAAAACCTGTAACCCTGTTTTGTACAGGCTTTATTCATGGAGAAGAAAAAGCAATTTTCAGAAAAATCTTCACACTTTTAAGTATGGCAACATAACCCATAGAATTAAAATGCTGGATTAATAGAAAAATCAACTTTTCGATTATTCTGAAATTCGTAGAAACAATTAATTCATTGTTTAATGTAAGACGATTATTATCTAAAACAGGTATAGAAAAATAAAATTCCCGTGAGTGTTTCACACTCAAGAGAGACAGAAAATTTAAAAAATGTGGTATTTTTTATCTTTCACCCGAATTGATATCATATACAAATGTTTTTCTTTCCATTTTTTATCGTTCTTTTTATGCTATTGATATTTCATTTATTTTCGGCACAAATATGAGTTAATGGAGAGTAAAAAAAAATGTATTAGTAATAAGAGCCTTAAAACCACAGTTGATTTTTTTCCTACAATTTTTTTCGACTATTTGGAGCAGAAGTCATTATTTTTGACCATTAATTAAAGAAATATTTTTTTAAAAAAACATTGAAAGTTGCAGAGAATATTTCAATTTCTAATGAATAAATTCGCGTTAATGCAATTTACACATTGTTTTGAATATTCATACCACTTTTTTATGCGGCCATTAATATTAAAGAAGAATACTTTAGTTAGAAAAAGCGATTTTGAGGATTCTAACCGAAAAAAATTTCGTCTCATCATTTTAATATTTTTTAACTCGGAAATAGATAATTCTTTGAAAATTCGTAAGTTATACAAAAATACTGTTTAACTTCCTAATATCTTATTGATTTCCTTCGTTAGTAATTTATTTTTTAAAGGGAATTTTAACCATAGCTTAGAACACATAAAAGTACATCTGAATTTGAGTCAGTTAACTATTTAACGATATTTAAATGGTTCTAAACAAGTCCACATTGTCAAAAAAATATTTAAAAAAAGTAAATTTTAAGCAACTAAAGATTTGAAAGCGAAGTTTTTAGGATCTTTACTAGGAAAGAGCATCATATTATTCATTGTTATTTTTAATGATTGCTGCTGTTTCATCATTTGCTTTCATCATCGTTTCATCATCATAAATTAATGTTTTTGGATAAATAAAACTAGAAAACGTAGTAATAGAAATTGAAAAAAAAGTGAAAAGATTGTTCTATCTATAATACCACCATGTCAAGTTTGATGTATCTATGGCAGAATCTTACATTCTGGAACAGACAGAAGAATACGGGTTCATAACCTGATTCACCTGAAAATAATGCTTGTTAAATAAACTGTGAACTCTGACCCCCCCCCAGATATGACGTAGTTCGAAAAAGAATATCTCCTCAAATTTTGTCTTTCCCATCAGACTGTTTCAGTCAGATTTAAACCAAAGTAGAAATTGAGCAGTTACAAGATAGAAAATTAATTTAACAAATCTAGCAATATTAGGTATTTGATATTATTTCGAAATGATTTATTTACATTTTCTTTAAAAAATTGGAGATAGATTAAAATGAAAAACATACATTCGCTAACTGAAACCTCTCTGTATTTTAATTTCCGGCTCTAATTAGTCTGAGTTGATTCCTGAGGAAATTTTTTTTAATTTAATAATAAGTAAATTCATTTCAACAACTGATATTTCAAGGATACAATGGGGACCGGGCATATAAAAAATTAAGAGATTACAGTTCTCAAACCAAATTCTTTTTTTTAATTGCGCCCTCCTCTGCATGGCTGAAACATAAACCAGTGACAAATGATCTCCCTCCAGAGAGCTTCTTTTCAAATATGTTAATTATTCAAAGGTGATGATCGGCCAGTGACTTTCTCCTTGCTGAAGATCCACCAATCTGTAATTGAAGTGCCCTCCTATGCCTAATTGATTTAGACCCTACGCCTTTGTTTGTTTCTAATCCGATAAAGCGTTTAAAGATCATATCCCGGCGCAGTGATAATCTTACACAGGGAAAACACAAGGATCTCTTAATGCGATGAGCATGGGAAGGTAAAATACTGTTCAACAGAGCCTGCCTCCCACTTTTTTGAGTACTGGGAGACGTGTCGGAAGAAAAGGATAAAAGGGTAAAAGAAAATTTTTTCACTGCTGAAATGAGTTGAGATTCTTTCCGAAACGGCGCCTACTAGAGTAAGTAGTCCCCCGATCTCATTTTGGGGTGTGCTCCCGATGCTTATTTAAACTTCTTCTCCCTGCATTGTTTTTCTTACGCACTATTCCATCCTGAGTGAATTTGAAAATGCATGAGAAAAGGATAAAAACTGTTTTACATTGTTTTATAAAAGTCGGAATGAAAATAAAAATGAGGGAGAACGGTTGAAAAAGATATCCTCCATTACGAATTTCCCGTCGCTCGCTGGAAAAAAAAAAGAAAAAAAAAAGGTAGGAGCAGGAAGGGAAATATGAGTTCGCGTGCAAAGATATTTGCATTGGGAAAGTCGAGCTTTAAATACTGAAAATATTTTGCTAAATTAAATTATTTTTTAATAAGAGAAAAGTAAAATAAGCTACTCTGCACACACACACGCACAAAAAAGGGGAAAATTATTTGATGAATACAACAGATTATTTTAAAGAAAATTTAGAACACAATCTACAGTTTATTTAGTACTTTAAAAAGATCGTTATTTACCTAATTCAGAGAAAGACAAATTAATTGCATTTTCTTCCCAAAAAACGCTTTAAACAAGTTAGTAGTTGGCTTTAGGAAATGAAAATATCTACATTTCTGAATCAAAAAAATTCCTGTAACTTTCGGTCGCTTAACTTAACTCAAAAGGCTTACATCTTTTCCATAGATGCAATTTTTTATTATAACATTTATAGTATAAATCCATAGCTACAACAAATGTAATAAAACTTTAAATCTCGATGAAAATAAAATTATCATCTTCTGTGTATAAATAGTTTTACATGCTTATAAAAGTTAGTTAATTCTTTTAATATTCAACAAAATAATCTAAAAATTTGACTTGAAATTTGCTAATAATCTTATTACTAAATATCTCATTTTTTTAGTGGAATAAAAAAGCAAGTAAAGTCGATTATCATACCTTTATAGGAATGATTTTTTTTCATTTTTTCTATATTTAAAAGATATGATTATGGACCACAATTGCAGTATATATATACAAAGAGAGACAGTGCCCTAAATGTGAAATTTTTTCTGTTTTCTCTAAACAGCATTCTTTTAATTAATTAATTCTATTTGAAAATGAAAATTTATGAAGTAAAATCGCTGATTATTGAATCGCAATAATCGACATATAGTTTTTTTTTTTACTTTGTTGTGCTTATTCTCTCTTCTGTTTCCGATTGAAAAAAACCAAAATATTTTTAAAAAAGCATTTTATTTGTTGTATCTCTTTTATAACCCAGATGGATTTGTTCATTTTAAAACAATAAAATTTTTGAAATGTTACTTTAGAAACTTTTGGATTAGATTTTGTTAAGAAAACTGAATCTTCCATAACATAAAATTAAATGGTCCGATGGTGAAAAAGAACCATTCCCAAAATCAGATCTGGTGCATTAAAATATATCATTAAAAACTATCTCTTGATTTATATCTTAAAAGTTATCAACTTTTTAAGTATCGTGATTATCCTATCATAAACTTATTTTCTATCGGTTTCCACAGGGTATTTTTTAACGACCCAAGTCTTACACACCTTAATAGTTTTTTTTTTCAAATTTGATTACTGTTTTTAGTAAATTATTAAATGAAGCAAAGACATATTTAATGTAAGGCAAATGATATTTTTTACGCCAATTTAAAAAAACGCTCTGCTCAAAGTGGTGAAAAAATACCCCCCTTTTTACCATCCGCTAAATGAATGAAGAGATAAAAAAAGGGTGTCTAGAAATCAACATTAATTATACTGACAGCATCTCAGTGAATAATACTCACACATACATTTGATCCCAATATTGTAAGAAACGCAATTATAAGATGTTTTTCAGACTAAATATCAAAAAAAAATATTTTTTTATCACTTCTTGCTCTGGGTACGCTAATAAGTCTGTAATTTATTACCTCCTAAAAACTTTTAGCTTGTATGGTAATTAAAATTATCAAACCAGGCTTGAAAAATGAGGGGAAAAAATTCTCACGCTTACTAAAAACTAGCTTTTATTTCTATATATATATGTAAAAAAAAGCATCGACTTAATGTTTTTCTCAATGGACCGGAGAAAATTTCTGAGTCTAGGAGTCAAAAAAAGTATTCCATCTGTAACGGTTTATTTGGAACATTTCCCCCCCGTATGTGCTCGTAATATGTAAAAATACGTGCTTCACAGGAGGTGCTTTTTTTTCAGAGGGCTTTCTCCCCTGGTGCTTTCCACTTTTTTAGGGACATTAGGGATTGATTTATGCAGGGAAGCGAGAGGGAAAAAAATTGCTACCAAGAAGAACTTCTCCAGTCGAATCGACACTGCATAAAAAGCTCCGTAATCGACTCGTGCAAGAGTGCTAATTCATGTACACCAAATGTCCCTTTGGATGTTTTCGCCCACTGTCACTCAGTCTCCATCCCTCCAGTGGAATCAAATAGTGGTGAAGAGAATTAGAAAAAAAATTACAATTTTTTTTCACTTTCAAGTAGTCTAATTTAGGGGGAAAATACACTTCATTTTTTTTCATGTTATTAAACAAGTCTCGAACGATGGCCTCTTATTTATATAATTATGATTTAAATTAGTTTTATTACATAGGGGAATGTATTTTCCGATGTGTGTCATTGCTAAATGGACGTTATTTAGTGACTTGAAGAGTGGGAAATAGTCAGAGGGCATTCCAGTTCTCTCGAAGGCTTTGTATTTTTTGGTTTGCGAATAACTTCTCAAATTTTAAATATTTCCAAAATGCCAACTATCAATAAGCTGTGAAAATTCTACAGTTCTTTTTTTCACTTATGACCCTTTTTCACTTCAAAAACATTTTTTTAAATTTTAATTAGTTTATTTGCAAGCTTAGTATTGGCAGAAATCTTTAACTGATGAATTAACGGTTAAGACGGCAGAAATCTTTAACTGATGATTGATGAATTCATGTTATTAAACGAGTCTCGAACGATGGCCTCTTATTTATATAATTATGATTTAAATTAGTTTTATTACATAGGGGAATGTACTTCCCGATATGTGTCATTGCTAAATTGACGTTATTTAGTGACTTGAAGAGTGTGAAATAGTCAGAGGGCATTCCAGTTTTCTCGAAGGCTTTTTTTTTTTTTTTTGGTTTGGGAATAACTTCGCTAATTTTAAATATTCTCAAAATACCAACTATCAATAAGCTGTGAAAATTCTACAGTTTTTTTTCACTTATGACCCTTTTTAACTTCAAAAACATTTTTATTTTATTTTAATTAGCTTATTTGTAAGTATAGTATTGGCAGAAATATTTAACTAATGAATTGAACGTAACATTTGACACTTAATTTTTAACTTAAAATTGTGTTTTAAGCATAAAAAATAAACAATATTATCTTTTGCATAGGAATTACTAACTATAAATATTGACAAACACCAACTACTGAAATGAGTAACGCAATGATACGGCAGTCAGTAGCCATTCATGCCTGAACCTTGTACGGTGCGATGAAATCCTCAGCGCACACATTCTGTGAGTGTATTCTAGATGAGTTGAACCTTGAATGTATTCTAGATGAGTTGAAATATAGATTCACGACTAAGACAAAGATTTTAAACTTGTGTTAGATTAGTAGAAATTTAGAGCCTGTAAGTCTGCGAGCATTATTATGAGTTTTTTTTTCTTTTAAATTACACTGAATTTTAAAGATAGATTTTAAAAAATGTGCTTCAGGAAAGTTATGAAATATAATAAGAAATATTTAGTTCCGAAAAAAAGTTTATATATATATACATATAAACTTTTTAATTAATCTTATTTTTTCAAAATAAATCCTCGACTTTTCAATTGAATTCCTTTATCTCGTTATTTTATAAGTTTGAAAAGGGGCTGAGAAAAATTTCAGAGTTATTTGTAAGCGAATACACACGAGTAGAAAAATATAACGTTTCTTTATTATTTTTTTGGTAATTTTAAAATATGGTTGATATTAATGTGGCATTTCTAAGAAGATTTTTCCCTACAGTTTGTTGAAAATAGTAATAGAAAGGATAATTGGTCCTCCAACAAAAATTATCTCAAATATTTAAGCCAATGATTCAAAATCTATAGCGCCTGTCGTATTGCGATGAGGAAAGTAACAAAAAACATGATAAAGATATGAGAAAAAACTCAAACATTTCTGATAAAAAGCTATTAGAATTAAACCTTAGAAAAAAGGCATCATGTTAATACTAAAATGGAATATCATTAATAAAAATTGATATGCCTAAATAACAAAAAGACATTTGTGATAATAATAATTTTAAATTTCAAAATTTATTCGAAGGAAAGAAAAATGTTTAGAAAAGTCTTTGGAGGTTGGATACAGTTGGGTCACAAATATTAAAATTTTTAATAATTTAAATCAACAGATATCAAAACGTTTTTTTTAATATTTCGATTTCCAGTGAATTGTGTTAATCCTTTGTTGATAAGCAAGGGAATCATCGTAATAAGAATTCATGGAATTTCGAATATAATATTTCCGACAGTATAAATAAAAAAAAAGATGTAGAGAAATAATTTTTGCACAACGAAATAATAATCTTTATCCGCTAATTAATAAAAAAAATCGTATTGTGTAAGAGCTGGCTCAGAGTATTCATCATCCGACTTTATTTATTTTTTCATCTTTAGGTAGGAGGGGAAGGTATGTCCATCATCCACAATCTTGGGGTTATAATTAAGAGCCGAGTGTCAGGGGAACAGAGCTTAACTTGTTCCAGTGCTCAGATAAAGAAAAGCAGGAAAAAAAAAGGAAAGAAAATAAAAGAAGCAAGCAGAAAGCAATCGACAATTACCTTTTTGGCACTGCTTATGAGCATTTGCTCGAATCCCCAAAGAACCACAAGATTAGCGGAGGTATGCCGCTGTTGAATTCCTCCTGAAGAATCGTTGGGTAAAGCGATAACGCTGTGTTTGTTTGCACGATGGCTTCGTAATCTTCTTTAGAGTCACCATTTAAATGTACTATCATAAGTAAATACGATTAATAAAGTCATCTCGAATTACGCGTGCCATTAACGCGGAACGGTGCTCTTGGAAAACCGTTCCGAAATTGCCCTAAAGTGTAACTTAATTGGATCGCTGTTTTTGTCTCTAATCCTTGTTTGTTAAAATGGGCGTCACATCAAGCCACTTAATGGCGGAAATTATAGTGGTTTTAAAAGCGAGAAGGAGGAGAAGTTTTGATCCCGAATAAGATACCTTTTCCCACTAAATGCCATTTAAATCGCTGTTATCCTTTTTTTATTTTTATGTCTCAATTAAAAGCTAAAGATGTTATTAAATAAATGATAAAAATTAATTATTCTCGCGAATGCGTCTGTGTTTGAAGAAAGTCATTTCAGCCCGGAGGCTTGACTTTGAATGGAATCTGTTGCCGAAAGAAGAAATCAATTGCTGTACCTTTTCTTGAAGCCTACTCGCACCTTTTCAAAGTGAACGGTTAATTCGCACCTGTTTGCTTTACTAATGGGTATACTTTGATATGCCTCGCTTTAAAAAGGAAAACTTAGTTAAAGTGCTCCTCTTTCCTTTACTTCAATTTTATTTTGTTTGTTGCTTGCGCTCATGTCGCTACTTACATACGAAACAAAAATGTATTTTTATTTGATTACATTTATTCCAAGCTTTCTTTTGGATGAAAGAAAACAAATCACTCTCTGGATACATAATAAGTAAAATAAATTTTATTTTCTGTGATTTTAATTTACTGCAGATTCCGTTATCTTTTCAACCCCTATCAACAAGTCTCCAAAAGAATATTGTAATTTGAGATTTTTGTATCTATGTTATCTCCACTAGACTATTTCACGTTAGAATTTCTTCTGACATTTTTATTTCTTTAACGATTAAATGCCGGAGAATAAATTCATTTCATTCGTCATTTTCCTCAGATTTCTGTCTTTTCTTATTTAATTTATATATTTATTGTGAGCTAATTCATTGAAACAAAAATAAATAAATGATTCGACAGAATGCATGTTATGCTTCTTAATTTTTTTACATGGAAATGTCAGGAATTTTAAGCTGTAACTTTATTAACAATAAAATGATTGAGATTTCATTTATTACAAATCATTGGCCTTTTCCGAGCTGTTAACAATAAAGATTAAATGAAATATTTTATTTAAATTCATTGAAATATTTATTGATGAAAAAATGAATGTTTCGATTAAAATGCGTTAGTGGACGTGTATTATTTTAAAATTATTCTTTCTTTATTAAAAAAATGTAATTTCTGGATTTCAAGAAAAATATCTGATATTTCAAGGCAAAAAAATACTCAACTCTGAAGTAAGGGTATTTATTCTCTTCAATTGGCACTTTTTTTTAAAAAAAATTCCATTTAATTTCATAAAGAAAAATGTTTTCAATTAAACTACTTTTGGAAAAATTTTAATTATTTTTGCTGACCGAATAAAAATTCTTGTTGAACCAATCAGTTTTTGCTGATTGCAATTTCAATAAACTGTAGTAAAATTTGATTTTTTAATTAGTAAAGGATAAATTTTAAACTTAAAGAAATGCATTTATATTTGATCCAAATACCTTTACGACAACGTAATCATTTTGTTTAATTTAATAAGAATAAAATCAGTGGATCATCAAGAGATGAAAAAAGTACTTTAATGAAAAAAATTTCGAATTATTAAAAACCAAATATTGCTTTTGATTTAATTTATGTAAAATTTTAAGCATGATTAATCTTTTCCGCCTAAATAGAACTGAGAATAAATCTTCAAAACATTTTTTATGAGGATAAAAAAGAAAAATTCATTGCCCTTTGAAGTTATATTCAGCAATAATTTCATTTCAGTCCAATTTTCACAGGAAATCAAAGTTTGTTGCTCTTGTACTTTCAAATGCACAATGTTTTTCATTTCCTTTGCGAAGTGGAAGTAAAATCAAGCGAAACGTAAATCCTGAGACACTGTTTGATTAAATTAAAATTATATGTGCACTTCGATTGATTTATTTTTTGAATAATTTTTCTCGTAGGAAATAAAAGCAAATTTTCCACAAAGATTAGGGCTTCATTGATTACATATCCTATAAATACATCCCCCTGTGGCTTTTTTCTTTTTTGTTCTCTATTGAAAATGGGGCGGGTTTTTTTTCATCAAATTTCAAAGATGAATGAGTTTTTAATTATCTTTAGATCGAAATGAAAGCCTTTCCTCGTAAATTGCATTCACTTAGTAAATGTAAAGTAGATAATCATTTCTTGGAAATTCGAAAACAGCCCATCTCAGTATCCCTTTTAGGTCAATTGTTTCAAAAATTCATTAATGTTTCTAAATTATGTTTAAATGTGGTATCTGAGTCCTATTCAAAGGTTTCAGAACACAAAAATACTAATATTTGAGATTGCTTTCAATAATAACTTGTAAATTAAATTTTAGTTTACAGATCATTTTAGCTTGTTGTTTACAGGTTGTAAAATTAATTTTTACGATGATTTCAGTTCATCGCTTTAAGCGAGTAAATTCAAACTCCTCTTCTTATGGAGTGATGAATATTTGCATAATAATTTTCATGCCCTTCCCCCTTTTTTATTTATTTATCAATGCTTAAACAGAGTACGAAGAATTGAAAATAGCTGAGTAACACTGAAGATTTGTGTTTTTTCTCAAGAATTTGCTTTTTGTTTTACCATAACTTAAAAAAATATTTCCTTCAATGGAAAAAATATGTATGATCTTTATAAAAAAATAAAAGAAAAGCACCTTTATCTTTGCAATTCAAACTTCAGTTTCATCAATATGCAATTGATTTTATGGTATTTGATATTCGTCAGATGTGATTTTATAAGGATATGACGTGTTATATTCAAAAAAGTTGCTTCTATGCAAGATTAATTATATTTCTATGTAGCGTACGATATTGAAGGCAATTAATCAAAAATTAATAGCAATAAAGAAAACATATTCAGTATTATATCGTGTTATATTGCACGAGATTGCGTAATATCCGATATCCGGAACTAAATAAAGCAAAAATAAAACATCAAAATTAGCATTCAAGGAATTTTTTAGTATTAATTTCAAACATTCAAATAATTGTAAGGTTTTAAACTCATTCTTAGTCAATTAAAGTCAAAACTCAATTGAATATTTTTATCGAATAAACTTTAATCATAAGGAACTAGAATCAAAATTAGCATGGATGAAAAGATATTATCTTTCAAAAGTTTTTAAAATGGGAATAAAGTTATGTAGAATGATAGGTAAACCTATAACAAAATTATTCGATATATAATTTTGATTATATAACAAATAATACTCACAAGACAAATTTTTGAGTTAACATATTTAAATCTTTCAACACAAATGAAAAAAAAAATCCAAAGTAGCTTTAATAAATTATAACAGAAGTTTTAATATCCAGAAGAATTACTTACATAATGATGAGCTAAGGTATAATATAATAATTCATAAGAATAATCATACTCAAAATGTAGTTATGCAATAGCAAATCAAAAGTCATACCAGGTTATTTCAAAGTATTAAAGCTAAATATCTACATCCAACACCGATCAAAATTAAATTACAAACTAATTTCTATAAATTAAAATAGCAACTACAACAAACTGCTTGAGAACTTCTTTTAGTTAGAAATGATATTGAGGGAAATAACTGCTGTCCTCAAATTCTTAGGTAGAAAAAAAAAGAAAGAAAATATTAAATCAAACTATATTTTGTTTTATGATTTACGTAAATCCATGCAATAAAATCGGCATAGTAAAATTTGAATAATTTAACCCAAAATAGTAAGTGATATATATTATTAAACATATTTTTAACATAAATCATAAGAAAAAAAAACTTTCAATAAGTTTAAATACTAATAACGGTGTATCGTATTTAAAGTGAAAATTTGTCTGAAGATTTACGAAAAAGTAGAGAAATCTAAATACTATTCCATTCGACAGAAATTGAATGGGAAAGTCAAGAAAAGGTATTACCCTCCTCCACAAGTCCTGAGGTCCAGAAGAAAGGCAATGTTAGGTAAACGATCCTCTATCTTTGCCCTCTCAGGTGGAGCGAAAGAAGAAGTTAGCATGCTGAAAGGGAGCCGCACCCCATATCTTCTCTAGATTTGGCGGTAGATCACTACTTTACAGATAAAATACGAAAGAGCGAAGGGCAGGCCTAGGGTTGTCTCGGGTTTTGGGAGATGGAAAGAAGTTAATGAACTGGAATGAGCGGGAATTCCATAAATTCGCATTGAGATGAAATTGAATTAACATAAATTCAGTAGTAAATAAAAAACACTTATCATACAAAAAAAAAGAAAAAATATGACTAAAATACAAGAGGAGCGAAAAGTTAAAAAAAAAGCTATTTATTGATGTTGAAATAAGGAATGAAACAGTCATATAGATTTTAGAAGCAATCGTGATTTGTTTGAGCATAAATACAAGAATTTACTATTATATTTGTAAAGAATAAAGAAGGGTTATTCAGATTATATCATATGTTTAATTAATTCAATGAATTTTTCCTCTTACGATGGCGAGAAAAATATTTACTTTCTTCTTTTGATTTTCTTCTGGTATGCGATTCAAATATCAGAACAAGGAACTAATAATTGTTTTATACATAAAAAAGAGAAAGTCTACCCAATTAAATACCTTCAAACAAATCATTATCCTTTTTATCTGATGATGGTTCAAAATGGCCTTTGTGTAGTTCCAAAACTAAAATTTAGTCTGACTAAACCAAACCTAGCATATCAGTTTCATATTGAATGCATCTTTATGACGGTTCGGGAGCATCAGAACTTCCACACTTAAATCTAATCAAATGACTATTTATCATTATCTAACTAAATTATTTATTAATAATCAAACTAAATTAGACGTAACAATGAGCTCCATAATCAGTGAGCTATGAAGATGACTTTGTAGCATCAGACTTTCGATCCTCAAAGCAAACGAACGATACTTTATTTGACACCACCACTTAATTCCAATTAACTATTTTCTCACACATCTGCTTCATGAGAAAAAAAACATTTCCAAATCTTTTTTAATATTTATTTTGCGATTCGTTTCTCAAGAATTCTAAATAATCTTATTTACTCCAGTCAAGTACTTGATTTGTAAAAGACTCGGTAACCCTTTCATCAGGCTACTACAAATGCAATCAATATGTTGGCTTACAAAAGTGACGACTCCACTTTTCTATAAGTTTCATATATTTACATAGCCTTATATTGTGTATCTTAAAAGGGGAGGCAGGCGCAGCAGAAGAGTTATTTGATCCTTAAGAATTGTAAAGTACTTTCCAGATCAGCGCTTGAGCCGTACAGGTACATTTTCGTCTACGGATATAGATTGATATATTCGGATAGAGATATGTCTCTCTTCAGTTCTGTCGTTCTCATGCATAATGGAAGAGCCATTTTCCAAGCCGAGAAAAATATTTGAATCCGTCGTCGCGTAGCTTTGGAGAAAAATCCGACCGATGAGATCGGTATCTATAGCAAAATGGAAAAGATTCGGTGTGGGGTCAGGTTTAGAATGACCCAAGAAGTGATCATTTCCTCAAATTTCTTCTTTTTGGAAGATCGAGAAGTGTCATTCAGAATTTGAATGGGTGTTGTTATTCCAAAGCAAGGAAGGGACATTTTTTTTAAACGAAGGGATTGGAAATTCTTCAGTGACTATCCGTTTATATAACGGCTGTCCAGTTCAAAAAAAGCAACAATTAGATATTTTAAATTTGTGGGAATTGCTGTAAGAAAGTTTAATACTGCTGTAAGGGATCCAGCTTATTTCCTTTTACTCGAAAATCTGAAGCTCTATCAGCTAGTATACTACAAATAGGATTTTATTTCCAGATTGCTTGTATTTAGAATACGAATGATACCAACGAATAAATAAATATGTGAGTGAGTAAAATATTCCCTAAAAAACAACGTGACAATCTTAAACGGATTTTACTTTTCATAATTTTAAAGAAACAAAGCAATTTGTATCTATTATCATTTTTTTTTGTCAAAGTCACGACGAGAACTGACTAAAGAAAGTCTGAAACAAGGAAAAACAGTATAAAACTGCGCCATCTAAGAGTTAAATTGAAGTCGGGCTCAAGTGATTCGGATATTATGCACACACGCACGCACGCACACGAATACGCACGCACGCGCACGCACACACATATTACAAAAAATTAACAACTTAATCTAAAGGGCTATTGCTGCAATACAAGTTTGTCATCTCTAATCTAACAAGAAATTACAGACAATGTATCGCAAAATTTCATGCTGAGTTTGGATAATACATGACTTATAAAAATGATGCTGTTAAACAAATATAGATTAACTTTTCATAAAACGATTATGTTAATAGGGGAAAAAGAGTTTTATTTCAGGCTCTTATACAATTGTTAATATATTTGAAATAAAAATTATTTAAACCTTCTGTGATCGCACAGATCCAATTTGTAGAATTGAATTCTAATTCAGATAGACCTTCTACATATACGTTATCATAAAAAAATACTTTATGAATTAAACTAAGCGCAACCCTAAAAGAATTTCTTTAACATCTATTTAATCATCGACAGGGAATTATAAATACACTTAGTAATAAGTACTTAGCCTCAAATAATTGTTTTTTCATAAAAGTAATTAGTTAATTAAATAAATTTTGCAGAATTAAGGTTTTAAATTTACTAGAAAGAAAAAAATCAAGATTCTGATAAAATACTAAGTTTATTTTTTGGTTAATTAAAAATCTTAATTATTGATTCAAAGAAATTATTAAAAATCTGATTTTAACTCAATTAAAAAGCATCGTTAATCGCTAGAATTTCCTTGTTTATCAATAATTTTAAAGTTGGCGTTTCCATTGGTCAAAGCAGAAATTTTGATTGTTTTGTTGAAAATAATCAAAAAAAATTTAAAGCTAGAAATAGAATGAATTGAAGCAAGCGGTATGAATCTGAAAAACTCATGAACTCATTTTAAATATTAAAATAAAAACATTTCAACACACAACACAATCAAATGGTAAGCGATTGTTCTGTCACCTATCTGCACGTTGTCTAATGTCTTTTTTTTTTCCCTGCAAGTTGTGCATTGATTTGAAAGATTAAACTTATTCAACCTATTTGATACTGAGCTTAAATAAACATAAATAAGACATTTCCAAAAATTCCATTTAATAAATTGCACACGTATCATATGAATATAAATTAAAATTAATGAAACACCTCCAAGAATTTAAATAAATAAATTTCGTTCGTATCTTATGATCATAAATTAACATCGCTGAGGTATTTTCAAAAACTCACATGAGTATCGTGTGAATCTAAAGAGCATGATTTAACTTCATTTAGACATTTTCAAAAATTCAAACAAATTTTAATCAATAATTTTCATTCAATATACATATAACTGAGAACTGTCCATTCCTTAAACGTATGAAGAAGAGAAAAAATTATTTCATTCATCTATTAGCACTCATGCCCGATGTTAAGAAAAAAACAATAACAAGATTATATCCACATTACGTTGCCGTTTATAAATGATAAGGGGTACGGCGGAGCTATAAATTAAAAGGGAATTTTTCCAGCGAAAAGTGTTCTAGCGCTATCATAGTAGCAAGCGGTCGGAAAATTAACAAGGTGGCAATTGTAACGAATAAAGTTGGCTGTACATCATGATGTGAACGTACCTAAAGCACGCTGATTGGAGAGGGGACCGTGGATCTCGCTTTAGGATGCGTTTGGATGGAATGGGTAAGAAAAAAAAATTCTGCCTGACGGGGTGGTATCGAGTTACCTGCAACGTGAAGTGTTGGGGGATGGGGAGAAAATAGGGGTAACCGGGTAAGAGGGGAACGGTAATGGGCCCATGGTTCTATGTCTCTTTTCCTCTGGAAGATACCATTCTTGTCTTAGAGGGTGGATAGAAACGTTTTGCCTCTTCAAAAATGATGATAAAAACCAAGGATTCCTGAACTTGTAAACTTTTAGCCTGGAAGGATGTATATCAATTGTCTTGTTTTGTTTTGTTGGAGCAGGAAGTTAAATAGGTGGTTGTTTTTGGAAAATAAATTGGTTTTCTGTGCGGAAATGGTTCTCGGGTTTAAAGGTTTGGAAGGAGAAATAAAGTGCGTAGAAGAGAATGATGTGTAAATATTGATAAGAAAATCCCTTGAAATTATATACTCTTTCTGTTTTTATCTTTCTATCGGAACTTCATTTCACACACTATTATAAATGTATTGTTAAGAATTAGAGGACTAATAAAATGTGTAATAAGGCTATACTTCATGTATTTGAAATATGTAAAAAAAAAAAAAACTATTCGTATCCATAAACGCGGCGGAAATATGAGAAAATTCCCAATTTACAGTTACGTCAATAACATGTTTAGAAAATAATTCAACGAATATATTGGGCAAGATGCAAAATCAAAGCAAAAATAACATTTTATTTACTAATTTATTTTAAATAAATTACAAAATTAATTAATAGCGTAATATTATAGTTTGTAATAAAAAACTAGTAGAGATACATGTATGAATTAATATGAAAATAACACATTTTTATCGATAATTAATAGTTATCATATTTCTTTGTATTAACTTTTAAATAGACCTCAACTGTCAACGAACACTTGATAACATCATTAAATAAATCTTATGAATAATTCGATGAAAAATAAAAAGTAAAAATACATTGTACAATTTATTTTAATATTAAGAATTTGCTACTTTTAGCAATCATAGTATGATTACTTATACTAGTGAGTTAAGTGTAAGTGACTAATAAAATGTTACTGTTATTGTTATAATAAACCTGAAATATTAATAAACATTCTGTAAATTATTCAGAAAAATTAATGTATGGGTGTCTTTAGACATGATACGAATTTCAAGCAAGTATAGCAATATTTTATTGAAATTGTCATTTTATTTATTATAATTTTATACCATTAACTTAAACGCCAAGTTATTGATCACAATAAGAAAAAGAAGTATTATAAAATTTCTTTATAAATGACTAGTGAAAGGTAAATACTTTTCAGGATCTATTATCATTATAATATTTGAATTTCAGAATCTATTATCATTATAATCTTTGTATAGTATCTTTTGACAAACTCGAACCAAAAAGAAATGTGTGATACCACTAATAAATAAATTCCATGAAAATTAATTTATGCGATTAAGTAAAAATTAAAAGAAAAAATAAATAAATTTTAAATTCTTTAATATAACTAATCACCTTCTTTTAGCAGTCTTAAGAAGTAAGAAATCATTTGATATTCATTATTTTTTATTATTTTGTAATGATTTTAAATTTCATTGATCCATTAAAAAAAACCTGAGATGCGTTAAAAATTACATGAATTTAAAATACTTCAAATCACAGTAAATAACAAATGAATAATAAAATGTTACTATTGTCATTAGAAATAAATACAAAAAAATCCCTTGAAATACCAGAAAAAAAAGATTTATTATGTTTAATAAAAAAATAACAAACGAAGGATACTGACAAATAATTTAGTGAATAAGTTTATGGTATCGTTATTGTTATCATGCGCATTTATACATTAAAAAAATGACTGAAACTATACATTTAATACCAAAATTGAATTATTCAGAATTTCTTAATGAATAACCGCTGCTGTATCGTTTTGCGACAGTAAACCATCATCATTAAATTATTATTTTATTATTTCTAAGACTCACCGTCAAAATCAGTTTCAAAACATAATAAATGTTTTAGTTTCAAAAATCTAATATAACACAGAAAAAACACTTAAGTAAGATACATCAACAGATCTATTTAAATGACAGCTTCAAATATCCTTGTGACATGTTCAGCAAATAGAAAAAAAAAACATTACTCCTTTTTCTATTTTTATTACTCAAGAATATCCGGGAGGCTGTCGAATTAAAATAAATTCGGAATCTTTTTTTTTAAAAATGAGAAAGTGGGGTGCTAACTAAGAAAATTTCAAACAAATGAGAAGGAAAGCGGGGGGAAAAAGGCTCGTATGAGCTTTTGTTTTCTCAGGATTTTCCCCTCTTTCGAGATCTCGGTTTTCCTTAAAAACGAAGGAAATTTATTCCCTTTCGCTTGAGTCTCTCGTCTTATTTGCTCAAGCAAAAGTACTAATTCTTTTCCGCACGGCACCCTACACTTCTTGCGCGCGCAATTACTGAAAAGACTCGAAAATAAAGTAGTCTAGCCGAGAACGGGCTTTACTTCAACACTTGTGTCTCCTGGGTCTTTTTAACGACAATAGGACTCTCTGTTTTGTAGAAAGCGCGAGCTTCTTTTTCCCAAAATAATGAAAAAAAGAAAAGATATATAATAATAATAACTGGAGTCGGAACTTACTCAGGATGTGAGGGGTAGATAGAAAGATAAAAAAATTAAGAGAATGAGAAAAAAAATAGACTTAAAAAATCCGTAAAAGCGTCTACGTAAATAAGTGAAGGGGGGAAAAAACGCTACACGCTTTTTCAGATTATTTTTGTTATGGCGACAGTGTCAGTCACCAATTATTCTTCGTGTGAAATTCAGAGAGCGTTACTTTTTACTTCCCTTGTTTTTATTCCCTCTTCGCGCAATGTCAAATTCTAAATTAACTGTTCGTATTCATTTCTACAGTGACGTATGCGTTCTCTGTTTTTGACTCGGAACATCCTCCAAGCGAGTCTTTATTTTTATTTTATTATTTTTTTATTATATATAGATTTTTTATCCTTGCCGCTTCCCGTAAACCATTTTTTTTCTTCGTGTTTTTATTATTTCCCGATCGCTGTCTAGTGGTAAAGGAGAAAGCCACTCAGCACGTCTTCATTTTATCTCTGCAACTTTCCTTCACTCCTTCCTCCTCGCTAATGTATTCAGCGGTTGCAGTGGAAAATTGAGCATATTTATTTGATGTAGTTCATCTTTGCTCAAAATACGACGAAGCGGATGCTAATATTATATTAGTATCTCTGCGTTTATGCCTGATTTCCCCTTGCCTTCTTTTTTAACTCACGCCTTATACCTCTTAGCAATTTAAAGATAAATCCTTTTAAATTCGGAAAAGAAATTTTTTCGATTAGTTGGTCCTGCGTTGAAGCAGATGGGGCCTAATACAGAAACACGACTAAACTCTTACATCTGATTTAGATCAATATGAGCTCTGGCGAAACGCTTAGCAAAGATTTTTTTTTTGCGCTTTATTTTATTATTCATCCCTTACCTGCTTGCATTTACATTTTCACTTGAGGCGGATCCTGTTCTAGAGAGGCTTTTCACAAGGGTTTTCCAAATGGCTTTGTATTTTTTAGAGTTCATTATCTGCCCGTGTTATTTCCCATTTTTTACGCCTTTCTCAGGGAGCGTTGAATAAAATACTTAATTGATAAACCGTTGTATGGATTTCGCGCCGAGTTTTCCGTTATTTGTTTCAATCGAATATCTTTCCGTTCTTGTTTTATTACTGAACGAACTTTTTAAATGGATGCGTGATGGATTAAAATGAAATGTGACATCTTTGTACAGGATTTGGTGATTGAAATGTATGGCTGCACAGAAATATTGCTTCTTGCAGTAAAAAAGGACATCTAATTTGTTAAATGTGCATTTTTATTTATTTATTTATTTTGAAAAAAATAAGTTAATATAAAATATCTATTCATGTGCATATTTTTTTTTCATTTTCATTAAGATATTTGTTGCTCGGATAACATCTCAAATATTGATGATATGTCAATGATTGATTAAATTAATTGAAAAAGCAATTAGTTTGTCAAAAATACTTGAACGGGGTTTAATAATATTACATTATTTCAGAATAAAACAAAATCCTATTTTTCATGGTTTAAGAAAGCATGGTTGTTTCATATTTCCTTTTTGTCTGATACATTTTTTTTCTCTCAAAAAATGAGATAAAGCAAATAAGATGTGGATAAAAAAAATTATTAACATGTTCGAACATGTTCGTTTTGAAATGACAATTGACATGCTTTTTAGCTTTTATTCGAAAAACTATTTTCAGAATTTCCAGTAAATGTAAAACCGAAGCGAAGAATATTTAAGTTTATGGTAAAAAAAAAAAATTAAAAAAATTCTGCCAACCAATTCCATAGAAGAGCAGATAATTAAAATGTGATAAGTTCTTGAATGCAGAAATTCTATATATACAATCTTAATAAATTGCCGAACTGTTTTCCATAATTTTTTTTGTTTGCTTTTCTCGTTTTTCTAAATTTCACAGGTTATATTCATACCAAACGGGGCCTTGCAACACCTTAACTCGGAAATATGCATTTCTTTATTTTTTAATAACAATTATGCATTTTTATATTTAACTAATTTATTATTTAATAACAATTATGCATTTTTATATTTAATTAATTTATTATTTAATAACAATTATGCATTTTTATATTTAATTAATTTATTATTTAATAACAATTGTGCATTTTTATATTTAATTTGTTATTTAATAACAATTATTATTTTAATAACAATATTTCGATGGATGGAGATAGGAAAATACGTTCTAAATTAATTTATAGCGTATATATGCATAATTTTCAAAAACGACAGAGAAAAATTCAGAAATAGTACAAACGAAAACCATCCTTTTTGCTCTCCAAAAATTAGCCTTATAAACGAAAAAATATTTTTAATATATATTGATATTTACTTTCATTTCATTTATAATTAGTTAACGAAAAACGTAACATATATTTGCATTTTTGAAGCACAATAGTGTCATTAAAGTTCTTTATTACCAAATCGGAGGTTTGGCATCATTTAGCGGAGAAGCGAACTTATTTACGAATTAAAACTTGTATAAGAGCCGTTTTACATATTGAATAGCAGGAAATAAAAGTGAGTAATGAAAAATATATATCACAGTGCACTGAAGGTGACATCAACCTATATATACATTTCCTTTATATATATTTCCTTTAAGTTATCTATATACTTCCAACAATGCGTCAAATGAATGCGCTAAGGAATTTCGGAAGAGAAATTGGACAATTCATTCAGAGAATTGGAACGTTTTGGAAGTAGATAAAATAATCAAATATCTCAACGTTAAAAGATAGTTCAAGGTCAAGCACAAGAAATGAATAATTAAGTAATGGACGTCATATTTTTAGATTAGAATTTGATCCAAACAGGGTTTTTGGTATACTCATCATAAGTTATTGATTTTTTGGTACTACTTACAACTTATAATGAATAAACTTGCAAGAAATGCGTTGTTAGTAATAAATAAAACTTCATTTATAAATTAAATTTATCTTTTAAATTTATATTTTATTTTAAATTTCAATAGGTAATAGTTTATAGGTAAAGAAAGTTATCTTTACCTTTAAACTTATAAAGTGAAATTTATTTAGAGATAAGGAACTGATCTCCACTTCCTTGTAGTATACATATATTTTATAATATTGTATGATATTAAAATAAATTCGCAATATTGTATAATTTTTGAATAATATAGTATCGTACGATATTGCAGAATATTAAGCAACAGGTTGTGTTAATTGGGTTTCATACTTATTAAGAGAAATAACATTTCACTCTGAAATTAAATCATTAGAACTACTTTGGAACATATTATAATATTGATTAAAAGCAATAACCTGTGAAAAAAAATGTCGTTTAATTATGTTTTAATATGGAATCCATTACACATATAGGCATCCTAGTATTATCGTGCGAAGAGCTGTGCAACAAAGAATAAATTTCGTAATATATTTTAGGGGCAATAAATATTTCATCAATGTGTTCTTCCTCTTGAAAAATAGTCGAAAGAATAATGCATATTGACCATTGATATAATTAAAAAAAGTTTTTGCTTTTAAATACTTTTATTTAATGTAACTAAATCCCCCAAAATTAATACTCGGTGGAACTAGTTTAGTCTTCAAGCAATTTTAATCTAAATGCCGTAATTTAATTGAAAGGCTTTCCCCGAATCTGCCGGTATAATTTTTTGCATTTCATTTCTTTACGCATCATTTCTGTTCATTAATATTTCATTTTTCTGCATTATTAGAGATCTAATTTGAATTCTGAAAAGAATAGAAAGCCAGAAACTTCTATTTCATTTCAAAAATTCCAGAAGTGAGTTGTTTTGGTAACAAAGGGAAAAAATCATCGAATAACTTTTTTTGGCGCTTTACATTTCACATTTTTCTATAACTTATCCTAATTTATTTACTCAATTCATGAAGCTCATTATTGTTTATGAATTCTCTTTCCTAACCAAAAAAATTAGAGTAAATATAATTTGATTTCCCCATTTCTAAGTAAGGAAGAAAAAAAATGAGAAAAGAAAAAAGAAAAACTCTTCTTAAAGACTCGGCAAGAAAATAAATCAAAATTATTACAAAAGCCTTCAAAAGAAAAATACTGTAGAATCACTTGCAGATTCAATTTCTTTCCAAATAATGTACCAACCGCACAAATTGCTTAAACTTCGTTACCACAGCTGAGAAAAAAAGGATTTGGTAAAATATCCAATTAACATGATTTTATTAACAAGTAATCTAGCGGTCTATGTTTGTTTTTTCTAGACACCACTTAAAGAAATGCTGAACTTTTATTCAGTTCAATACAGAAAGTGGAAAGCAAATTTGTCCGGCATACAGCTTATGTCGCTCAGGAAAAAAATTGTTTTCTTTATATATGTACTTTTTTTTTCATGTGTCGCGCGAAGACGTTTTTTCCCCCTTCCTTTTCCGTCCTCGGGAAAAAAAGTCTAATTTTATTATTACTGTATTGATCTGCAAATAAAAATGCTCCTGTAATTCAATAACTAGAAGTGCAAATCTGTACTAAGATGCTTTGATTAAATTAGCAAAAGGGCTTTAATAGAATACGCGCTCAGGTAAATGCACTTGGTAAGACAAGGAGAAGGAAAAAAATTATACACACACACACAAGGAAAAAAAATAAACTGTTAACGCATAATATAAAATTACATTTACTGATACGAAACAATGCTAAAAACCTACCGCCAGTCGGGCTGCTTTTTAGTCGCTACCGGGAGAATTTTTTAATCACAGATTGTGTTACCGATGGAAAACCTAATTTGCATACATTTTAACGATGCTGTTTTCCCCTATTCTTATTCAAATTTTATTAGGGGAATTGTCTTCCTATTATTGCCATGGTCTCCGATTATCTTTTTCTTTTCGTTATTTTTTTTTTCCGTCCACGTTTCTTTACTGCGTCTTTTTAACTCACGCTTGGTGGAAGATCCACGAATAACCTCAGAGAATTTTATTAAATCTGCTCAAGCAAAGCTTGGACTCATTAAGGCATTGCATTGATTAAGACAACGACGAGGCTGCTACAGTTTTATCCAAATTCTCGACTCCTCCTTCTCCCCCCCCATGCAGGCTTTTATATTCGTTTCTTGCCTGAGGGGCTAAGGGGAGGAGACGGCAAAGAAGGTGAACGAGGGAGAAAACGTGAGGCACGAGGCATTAAAAAAAAGCACTTAATTATTTTTTTCAACGCTTGAAAGTTGCTTAAAAAAGTGATGGGGGGGCACTGAAAAAATAAATAAAGCGTTTTGATCTATCACACCTAGGGTTTTGTTTTTCTAATGGCGCAAAAATCTTATAAAAACAATAATTCTTTTTAGGGTAGTCATTTCATGTTTGGGTGAGGCGATAGCCCTTGTATTATCCCCCTCCCCACAATTCTTTGAACGAAATAACATCCTTTATCTCAATTTTTTTTTACACTTGAAAGTACTTCTAGGATTAGCCATTAAGCTAAGGTTGTTTTTTCCCCCGTTCCTTAAACTATTGTCTATGAATGGTATATGCCAGTGTATTAATTTGCACCCTATTGTAAATATTTTTTTATTTCGATTTTGTTAATCTTCGAATTATAAACGAGTAAGCCGGTATTAAAAAATATTAATAAATGTACAAAATACTGATTTGTATTTTTGTTTTTACTTTTTGTTTTCGTCTTCAATAAACAGAAACTCAACAATGGATTGTATCGTTATTGGGGGGGGGGCTGATTCCCATATTATTTTATTCAATCTCGTTTATTTTTTTGTTGAAAGGAAAATATCGATAATCTTAAAGGTCATTCCCTGTAGGATTCCCAGTTTAATTTCTTAATTGACTAAATTCTAAGATTAAAACTAATTCTTAATTGAATAATTTCTAAGAAATTAGATAAGTAGTTCAGTTAGAAAAGTTCTTTAAATAATGCAAAGAATTATATTTGATACTGTTTGAGTTAATAAATAAAATGCTGAACAATTATCAAATCTAGAATTTTATGCAATCTTCCCTTATTATTTCTTATTTAATAAAATTATCTCGGCACACTTCATTTTAGAACATTTTTTTAAATTTTTATTTCTGCGATCAAAACTAGTCGAGTTACAGAACTTTGTATAGTAACTACTTTAGACTGTTTCCAGGTCTGTCTAAAGGAATCCAATAAATGGAATTGCTGATTCGAAACGGTGTTCATTGGTAGAATAAGGAAATTCTACTCCCTACAACTACGATCAATTTTAATCGCATAAGAGTGGAACTTTTTTTGTTTAAAATGTTAGAATAACAAAATCATTTACTAAAGATGGCTAATAGGATAGATTAACAGCCTAAAAATTTTGATTAGGTGATTTCTACAACAATACATTTTATTGGCTCTAATAACTTTAAAAGAATTCCTTCTATCATTTAAAGCATTTTTTTTTCAAAATGAAAGAACATACCTATTTCAAACGCTTTAGAAATTAGTTATTGACTTATAAATAGAGTAAATACCCAGTCTATAATTACAGTATATTTATTTCTGATTTCTCAACCTGTTTGAGTCAAAATAGATTGATGTGCTTTAAAATTCAAAGTGCATAAGACTAAAAATTATGTAAAAATTAAAAGTTTCATTTTTTTGTCATAAATTATCATTTTATTGAAAACTGAACAGGTGAACGTGTGTAGCATCTTTTATTGATCCTTTCTTTTATAAAGTATTTCAAAGTTTATGCAGAATTCTTTCACGGTTTGAAATCAAAAAGATAATTTGATGAATGTAAGAAAGAAGATAATCAGGAGTGTAAATCATCTACAGTAATTTTAACATACCTTATCATTCCACAAATATTTAGTATCTGAGTAACTGTAGATTCAAACTGTAAAATATCTTTTAAAAATAGTCATTTTTAAGAAAAAAAAATCCGAAAGTATTTCCCCTGCCTTATTTCAATCATAAAAATAATTGGCGATTTGATTTATTCTTAACAAAAGCACAAATTTCAACCAATAGAAATTCTGAAAAACGCCACAATAACTTGCTTACATTCTCTAGAAATAAAAAAAATTGGTCTTTAACTAATATAAATGGTCCTTAACAGGTATAAAAAATCAGTGCCGAGCGTGTTACTTTATAAAATATACTTAAAACTAATTCATCCTAATTATACAAATTCTGAATTCAGTATGTAAATTATCAGTTAACAAATAAATAACAATAAAATAAAGTTATTTTATTTAGTTGTAACTTCCATTTTACAAAAGAAAAGAAGAAAAAAACTACATTTTCCTTCTAAAACAGTAATTTTACCTCGTCTCCTCCCCCACAAAATACAGACTCTCTTATGATTTGCTGTTTTATAACCAATAAAATTGTCGCCAAGAAATTCGCCAAATTTGAGTTCTCCTTAATTTTACATTATTTGCTTTTATTTGGTTCAACTCATATAATATTTCAAACCAACAAGTTTCATTGTTTTCTTAAAAGAACAGTAAGGGAAAAAAAATTGCAGATCATAAATGCATTGCTTTCAAATTTATACTTAAAAATTAATTTAAGGAAATACAACTCTTTATTAAAAATTAATGAAATGAGACATCTTCTGCAATAAAATTAATTATTTTTTCTCTTTGCGAGTTGTAATTAAAATGATACGTTTGATATTAAAAATCATAATTAAAATGATATATTTTATTCAAAGGATGAACAATATCTAATTTAATATATGTATATTATGGTCTCCTCTAATACAATACTCCTCTTCTGTGCAGCCATCTAAAGTGAAAATAATAATAAAAAACCCTGATGGGGAAAAACTATGTTTGCATAGATCTCCAATATCAACTAACACTTGCCCGCCGTTGCTAATTATCTTCACAATTGATTGATCGCAATATTTTATTTCATCTCCGGACAGGATACAATGTTCTCTCACTTCAAGATAATCGCATTTTTGTATTTTGCTCAACTCATATGGCGTGTTTCCCGTTCTGTGTCATTAAGGAAGTTTCCTGCAGCCAGCCTCTGGAGATTTAACAGGCCTCTCTGGCTCGTAGAATGCAAAGAAACGGTTCAAACCTCGCTAGCATCTTAAAAGCATCGCATCTCACACAGGGAGGTACCTGAAAAATGACACTGTTGGAATAAGACAAGTAGACGGGAATACTACGCAATTTATGATGGAGGAAATTCATGAATTGATTTTCTTCTTTTATTTAGCTCTCCCTTTCTGTGGAAAGTGTTCTCACAGGGAAACCGCTGCCACTAAGTTGGTCATTTCGGATGTATTAAAATAATAATTAAAGGATTAAAACATCTTACTCATTACTTATTTTGTTAACGCTCTTATGAAGTAATGAGCTCACTGGCGATATGTTCATTAGTACTTAAAGGAGGTATTCATATAGGTGTATATAGTTCCATTAATTTTTCGCTCGAAAAAATTTCAAAAGCTAAAGGAAAACATTTTTAAATTTGAATTTTTTGCTTTGATAATTTAGACTATTTTAGGAATAAAATGCTATTAAATTTTTCATATCGAAAATTGTTTTAATCGTGTTTTATTAAATTTTGTATTTTTTTTCGCAAGATACATGATAAAATTTTTTGGCATATTAAACTTACGTCGCATGAAACAAAAAGCCTATCTTAATATTAAAAAATTAATAATAATATCAGGAAAACTTTTAATAGATCAGTTTCTATTTAAGAAATTAGGCGATACCTTAATTTACCATGAAAAAATTTCTCCTTTTGTTTTCTCCAATCTTGGCCATTAAATTTTTCAGCTCAAATATTGTTTTACAAGACATTAAACATTAATAAAACAATTTTCTTTCAAATGATAATTCTTTATTATTTGCAGTTCGTGGATAAATAATAGAATAATGATATTTTTAATACAAGTTAGAATTTTGATATCAACAAAAAGTAAATAATTATATTCTTATAAAGAAAAAAAAACTTATGAATGAATAAGAGATTCTTATTGTACTTATATTTGCATAGTTTTTAGTTCTTTTTTTAATACTACAATGATGCTTTTATTTTTAAAACAATTACAGCTTTTTTGCTTTATTTATGAATAATTTCAATTCAAAGAATATTTTAGGATAACAGATGTTTGAAATAACTTCATAATCTCATGCGTTTTGGCTAACAAGGAAAATATCTGCACTTTTTGTTATTACTACAGATTCAAACAATAAGAGTTTTTTCTTTAAAAAAAACAGTGAAAATTATTGGCATCAATTAACTCATATATAAGATAGGTAATTTTCCTGATGACTAATTCTCGATTTCTAATTATCGCTATCACATCATATTTCATTAAAAATTTGCACTAAAACACGATAACAGTTATCGCTGATAATTAGATGTCATGAATTATAAAAACTACAAATATTTATTAAAAGTTTACAAATTTTCTATATGTGTTAACTGAATGGCAATACTGTTGTTGAAACCTATCAGAAAATTTGTTCATTCTTATTTCCAGTAAGTTAGGACAATGATACTTTCAAAAAGATTTCCTTTATCCAAACTTTTAATCATACTTTCTCCTATTTCCCTTTATTTTAAATTTCATTCATTTCATCGACCACCCAAACATTCTTAATCATCTTTTTCAAACTACCAAAGAGCCTAATGATCAAATAAAGAAAACACACTTTTTATAAGCTTTACAATTTTGAATAGACGCGCTGACTGGATCGTTCTAACGAAGTGAGGCAGAGTTCGATATATCGATGTACCAGAAAAGAAAAAAAAATGATTATGACCCGAACCCAGCTCACCCTGCTTGACACAAAGGCAGTCCATCAGAAAAAGCTGCCTAGGCCTTACGCATAATGCATGGGGAGGGAGGATGTACGGGAAGGTACGACACGAGGAAATAAAAACAAATGGTCCAGTTTAGTTTCTCTGCACTTATCCAAGTCCAACCTTCTCATAAAGGATTTATAAGGCGTCTTTCAGTTCTCCCCAATGTGCCAACAAGGGGTTCCCCTCCCCTAGGCGGAAAGATCGAGCCTTTGAAAGAACGGTGCAAACAATTTTTGATCTTGAGAAATGAAGTTGATTCTTGAACTCCACTGAACTGAATGTTCAGATCCCACCAGGGTCCGAATGAATAAGGTATACCATAAGTTATAAATTTTTAGCCCCCTTCTATGTACCTCTTGGATACAGGTGCAATAAAAATGATGTTGGGTACTTTCGGAAGCGAAGGTTGAAGCTGTAATAGTAATCTGTTTTGAAGAAATTTTGTTTCTGGTGGAAAGCTATATAAGTAAAAAAATAAAAAATATTTTTTTTTCTTCTTAACTTCAAATTAATCCTTTTCTTTCTGGTAAAATAAAAATCACATTTTTACAATAGTATATCATTTTTTTTCGGGAGGGGGGAGTTGTTTTAATTTCAAAATTAGAAAACTATCCACTTTGTTACAAAAGATTAGGAATTAGATTACAAATAAGATTAAAAATACTACATAATTTCAAGGAGACACTTTATAAAGTCGTTTCAGATTGAAGAGTAATGTCCTCAAAAAATAGTTTGTGGATATATCAAATAGATTTCAAATTAAAAACTACTTTTATTAAAGGATAAAATTGTACAATTCTTTCTGTACTAATAAATTTTTAAGGATATTTGAACAAAATTATTGCAGAAAAATTACGTTAATAGATTAGTATCGAACTTACAGAACAAATTTCGTTTACCCGAATGTGTTTGCATATTTTTACTTTCACATTTTTTAAAATAATTTATTTGCATTCGATATTCGCAAATTTTAATGAAAAATCAAACATTTGGTTGTTGCATAATTCGGGAAAAAAGTAAGTGTAATTAAAGAAAAAAGCTAAAAAAAATATTTAAGAAAGAATCTCGGGCCAATTTAAATGCTACTCGTCAGTCCCACCCCCTTCAAATGCAGCAGTATTTTGATCAAAAGCTGTAACATTCTTAATGTAGGATACAAAATATAAAAGAAACGTTTCTAGCACAACTAAATCTATCTATAACTATCTGAAAAAGAATAAAATATCATTCTTTGATCTAGGCTGTTTTACATTCATCATATACAAAAGCAATGAATGCAACTCATCAGTTTAGACATTATTTTGATGTTCATTTCCGTCATATTTTCCATTCAGTATTTTCCATGAAGTACAAATATAAATGCATACATTTGATTTTATATACGTGTTTTATCCCCTGAATTCATATGAGGATTAATTCTATAATAAATATTTTGGATTTAACAATAAAATTTGAATGCGGCATTTCATATATGAGAAAAGCTTTTATTTACAAAAGAAAGAACATTTATAATAATATTCTCCCTGGAGTGAAGATTATACAAAAAGCCAACTGAAAAAAAAAGACACTGAAACAATGAAAAACTAGGAAATGCAATTATAAACTTACAAAATAATTTTTGAACACATTCAAAACTCATCACATTATTTTGTATATAGGGGATCAAAGAGCTTCCAACAAGTACATTGAAAATTATTTTGAAGTGCAGTAACAAAAGGAAATGCAAATTTTGTTCCACGGATGATCTCGAAATAACAAATAAATTGACTGAAGACGAACAAAATTTAATTCCCCTTCTTAACTTTTCGTCGACACAAGTATATTTCGCCGCTTGGAGAATTGCGGAAGACAAAATAATTTTTTTTCCTTGAAAGGAAACTATATCCATTACTCATTTTGGAAATGACTCTTTAAGGAATATTTCCATCACAGAGGAGTTAACAATCATGTTTCTACTAAATGTCATGGGAGAAATTCTAAATAATGAAAGTAGTCAAAGAACAATGTGAACAGAACAGCGAATATGCAAAGCAATAGAATTTTGAATGCAAGAAGAGGCCCACTCTCTACTGGTTGGTAAAAGCGTGAGGTGTTTGAAAAAAGAAGAAGAATAAAAAAAAGGCAGTTTTTGCTCTCATTGGTTAAAGGCGTAAAATAATAGAATTTCCTTTCCAAACTAACAGAAAAGCCAAATCCAATGGAAAGCAAGAGCAAGTTGATGGTTGCAGGGGATCCTAGTAGATTACGAGGACAAATGCAAATGTGCAGAGGCAATGAAAGCTCCTTTATTCCCACGGAAGCCTAGGGGAAATGCTCTACCCAACTTTTACTCCTCGCCAATATCTTTTCCTGCTCCCCTACCCTAGAAGGAAGACGTTGGAAAATTGGCCCTCTCTTCCGTCGATGTCCCAAGTGTCTCTACCCCGCTGCCTCCTAATGCCGTTTCTAATGTGAAGTAATAACCCCGGCCGACGGCGTCAGGGCCTAGGGCCCCGCGGCGAGCGACTCTCATCAACGCCGCATGATCTGGCTCCGGCTCCGTGCACCAGATCCCCCGAGTCCCTGACTCGATAGAGTGCGTTGACAGCCTCATTAACAAAAATCACTCGCTTCATAAACCAAAGCTTCCTGGAGAATACTTCCCCGCTTGTATACAAATAGCTTCTCAATACAATTACGAAAAGCTCAAATATTCACTGCAGCTCTTCCATCATGCGAAACTTAGTTATTTATTTTTCCCCCCGCCTCTTTTCGATTATTTATTTATTTATTGCATTCCATCGCTGCTTATCTTCATCCATTTCTTTTACGGAGTATTTACCTTCGGTTCTTTTGTTTTTTTTATACATATATATATATATATGTTTTATTTTTATATTTATTATTTTTTTAACTTTTCATTTTCTGGGTTATTTTCTTTTGTTCTGTTTTGGTTATTCTTTATCTATTTATTTATTTTTTTGTTCTTACTGTCATTTATTTATTTCTTCTCTTCCTTTTCTCTTTCCTTTCTTCTTCTACTTGTTTCTCCCTGTTTATAACGAGTTCATGTCGCGAGTCGGCAAAAGCTAAAAGTTTTGTTCTTCCTTATGTTTTTGATATGAGATTTAGAAGAGATCAAATTATATAATTCGGATTTTCGGCTAGTCACAAGAGACAAAAGAATCGCAACAGCAGCGAAGGCGAGCATAAAAAATGGCACACGCACAAAAGCTCAGTCTTTTCAGTCGGATTCTGCCGTTTTGGATTCGCGTGACAAAAAAAGAAAAAAAAGTTGCGCTTAGGGATTAGTAATGGAGGGAAAGTGACACTGGGTTCGAGTGGGAGTGAAATATTCCATCAGTAACGATAACAGGACGAATAAAAATCAGAGCTAAGTCAAGAAAATGAGTTAAATCTCCTTTAACTTTCAGCTTGTGCTAGAAATCCAGACCGTATCCTTAACAACCACACTAGGGACTACAAGAACAAAGTGTAAGACGCATATACAGATATATATGTTCAATTGGGTAAAGAAAAGAAAAAAAGAGGACCTTGGCGAATTTTGGTTCCTGAGCAATTACGAGTCCTCCAAAAGCTCTCAACTTTACTTCACAGCCAGGTTCTCCGTGTTGTGCATCATTTTTAAAGAATCGAAACAATTTAGCTCTATAGTGGCTTGCAAAGAAATACCGAAGTCCTGATCATAACAGAACACATGCTTTTTCATTAAAAGAAAATATGTTTCATATCCCTCAGAAACTTCGGATTGCAGCAGAAAATGCTTTCATTTTTGTTGAGTACGGTATACAAGTTTAAATTGATAAAGTAGTTATTACTAGATTTTTCACTATCATGGCAGAAATAAATCATTTTTTCGAGACAGTTTGCTTCCTAAATCTTTTTATTTTCTTAAATGTTATAGAGAAAAATAAGTTTTTATCCATTAAAATTTTTAAAAAATGGTTACCGTAAAAAATTACCAAATTTTATTTATATAAAGGATAACATTTAGAATGACATCAAATTTTCTTTGTTGACTGGAAGTAGATTGTTAAAATTTCTTGGTGTAAAAAATAATGAAAATAAATAAAACATTTTTCCGATATAAATTGAAGCCTATTTTTACAAATATATTCAGTTAAGCTACGTATGAACAAAAATGAATCAAAATCAGTCGGTTGAATTCTTATTTATTTTAGAAATAATAAGAATTCGTTGAAGTTTTAGGTAAGAATATTTTATTGAACTAAATAATCGCTTTTTGAAGTGCTAAAACAGCAAATTCAGTAGAAAGCAATAATATAACTGATCTTGAAAAACAAGCTATTAACTTTTGGGCCCAACATAGATAAATGCATGATGTATGATCTAATTATTAGATTGCTTTTATCCGAACCAATTTCTATCCAAATTAGTTTGAAGGAAATATTTATCTCAAAAATAAACCCCTCAAATTCTCGCATAAATTACACCATGATAAAAATACACATAATGCAAAAGAAGGAGAAAAAACTACTTTCTCCTTAAAAATGTCCGGTGCAAGTTTAAAAATTCATTTTTATCGTTTGCTGTGCAGCCAAATTGATTGTGTAATACAAAGCCTTGGAGTGGGCAGCCATTTTTCAGCTTTGGCACTTCGTAGTAGCTTCCAATTTTCGATCGAAGCATTAGCGCATGTTCCTTTTCAGTGAACGATAACCGAATAATTAGTGGTTAATGATATAGCGTGGTATTAGCGCCGCCCGCGTTTTTGTGCGTGAACCGCGCCTTCAGTTCGGGCGTGGTCCTCACTCGCCTACCCATATCTGATGAGCTATTACATCTGCATGGATCTCGCACTCGGTGACCAGTGGGGAAGAAGTGACTACAGTTCGAGAATTAGAGAGTGAAATGAGCATATTTTTTATTAATTTCATATGAAAAAAGTGAAAAAATATCGATTGAAATCACTTTATTAAGTCCTGAGAGGGTTGGTCAATAATAATGTGGGTTAAAGAAATTTCTAAACTCTAAACCAAGCCCAGAAAATCAAATTTTGTTCAACAGACCTACAAAGTAAAATGCTGTAGGATATAAATTTTTGCATGACGTGTAACATAAATTTTCTAAATATAGAATCAACATCCAACTTATTCAAAATAGAAAAATGGAGCTGAATTACTAAAATTCTCAGTTTCCGATTGAAAGAATTTTGAAGACAATCATCCTCATCAAAATTCCACCGAAAAAGCTCCAAAACAAAAGAGAAAGTAATAAATAAAATACCTAAAGTGTTGTATTCAAGGAATTTGCAAATCTTGAATCAACATCCAATTATTAGAAAATGAAAAAATAGATGGAACAATTGTAAAATTTTAGGAAAATATTTTCGATTTTTATACTAGAGGATACATTTTACAGAATGTTCAATCCCCTAACTCTTCAACGCTTAACATCCTAGTTATAGAGCAGTTATATTTCTTTTCCATCATTAAATAGAACATATTGCTTTGTTTCGTCGTTGCCCAGTCTGGAAAGTCAGGAAATGTTGTTAGTATATGGATTTTCAGTTTTCATCTGGCATATCCACATATTAACCAGATAATAAATACAAAATGCTATCATATTGATTTTTTTGATTTGTTTAATTCCAAGGTAATGCAAAAAATTCGAATTTTTTTTTATTTTATAATTATGATTTTTATTTTTAAATTTTTTTTATCAATTTTTAGAACATTCACTATATTTCTAAAAATATTTAATATACCAATTTTTTGATGTTTTTCTTTTAAAAAAATAGTTAATTCTTTTTTCGGAATTTATTAACCAGATAACCAGATAATAAATACAAAATGCTATCATATTGATTTTTTTTATTTGTTTAATTCCAAGGTAATGCAAAAAATTCGAAATTTTTTTTATTTTATAATTATGATTTTTATTTTTAAATTTTTTTTATCAATTTTTAAAACATTCACTATATTTCTAAAAATATTTAATATACCAATTTTTTTTATGCTTTTCTTTTTAAAAAATAGTTAATTCTTTTTTCGGAATTTAATTTTACTTTACAGTTATCTTAATCCTCATGTTCTAAAAGTAATTTAAAAGAAATTTGCCGAAATCTATACTTCAAGTTAGGCAAAAATTCAAGAAAAAAGTCTAATTTTGTAAATGTATTCAATTTCAAAACATCCGATTCAAACCAAAATGTGACTGAAATTTAACTTCCATCCTCTATAGAACTGTAAGTCATAGATTATACGAATGGTACTGATTCCACGAATAAAAATATCTGTACTGTTGTTTTTACCGTGCATCTATGGTAATTCAGTGCTTTTTTTTCAAGCACAGATATTTCTGAGCATTAAATTAGTTAAATGTTTCAATCCTGGAAGAAATATAAGGGAAAGAAGTCGCCATAACTACGTTTCCCTGAAAGAAAAAAAATCGTTGCAGGAGTCAATTGAATTCGCATCCTTTCGGTATACTTCCAGGGAAAAGGGCATAGAAAATAGACTGTGGAAACAGAGGCTTAGGTTTACCAAATTCATATAGGAGTCCCCGGTCAAGAAGGAAGGCCACACATCGGTTGAGGCATGTAAGCAAACAAAAATACACGTACGCAGTCTGTTGTCGCAAGACCAACTCATAAAGGGAAGAAGTTTTCCCCCTTGTTTGTCTAAGTGAGACTGCCGAGTCTATAGATTGACAGAAATACGAGAGAAAAAGAAATTGCCATGGTTTGAAATAAGAGGCAATTCTGGAGCAGGGGTGATTTCGATTTTTCTGAATTTTTCCATAAAAGTCTCCAAAAATTAACATAAAATATAAAAAAATTGCAGGAGTCAGTGATTTAACCTTAAAAAAATAGATACATCTAATATTTATAAGGATTTTTTTCATATTTTTTCAGGCGATGGATATTTATGTATTAAAATCGAAATACAAGCTATGTATAAACCATTCATCTCCTTTCATTTATATTGTACAAGAAGAAAAAATAAAGGAACTTTCATTATTATTTTTAATTTATATGTTTTAAAATAAAAAATAGGCGTGAATGTATTTTACTGCATTAAAAAAGAAATAGAAAGCAAACCCATCCTCTTCTTAATTTTTTAAAATATTTTTTGACAGTTGTATTACTTGTTGTACTCAACAAAACTTTAAAGAAAGATTGAAAAAGAAAAATTAATACGAATAGCTAGCTGCTAGGCTATGCAGTTTTTGAAAGAATTTGCCTAATAATCATAGTCATATAAAAATAGAATTCTCTAACATAAATGGTGAGATAATAGATAATAGATATAGACACTCAATATAGTATATTAAGTTACTAAATGAAAATAATAAATCAAGTTTAAAACTATTAGGTATATTTAATGAATAAAAATATGTAATGAAGTCACTTTAAAATTTTAATGTTAAGAAAGTATAAAATTGTATTTAAAAAAAAAGTTGATAATGACGCAGTTTTTTTTAAAGTTGTTTAATATTTATAAGAAAGAAAAAATAATAATGTTATCTCAAAGTTCCAAGATTCTTTCTCGTATTAAAAAGTAGCTTTCAATGGATTGTAAAAATCATTCAAGCTACTAACTGATAATTAGATAGCTAATGTTAACGTATTTCATCGATAGACATATTTCCTTCCTGAATAATTCACAATTGCTTTTATTTTTAAATAAATTTGATTCAATTTCTACTATTAGTTCAAACCCTATATATATATATATATATATATATATATATATAGAGAGAGAGAGAGAGAGAGAGAGTTCAAATTTTCAATCGTTAATAAAATACTTTCTATTAATCCACACAAGTTCAAATATATTCTTTAAAACTTGTAGTATATGACATCTGATGTTAATATAGTTTTTTCAAATATTAATTCATTAATTAAATTTTATTAATTTTTATTAATTTAGATAAATTTTAAGCAGTTTATAATGAAATCAACAGGCAGAAGTTCACTCGGTAAAATGCGAGGATTTTAATATTTTTAACGTGAAGGTGAAAAAGGCGAGTTCAATTCTTGAGGAAATCAATAATTTTGGGATGAATTCTTAGTATTAATTGTAATTATTTGATAAAAAGTAACTAAAATAAATTTTTTCTTTGTTGACCTAAATAGGAATTGTTTAATTTTTTTATTACTTGTTTGTCCTTTATAACTTTACATATCATCATATATAACGATTTTCTTTTTTAAAAAAAACACATCTTAATTGTTTTCAAGAGAATACAATACTAAAAAAATAAATCTGAAACATTCCAGAAAGCCCTCTCTTTTTTCACAAGCTACCATCAAATGGAAAAGAACAAAACCAATTCCACAGTCAGAGTTGACTCCAGTGTTTAACTCGGAAGACAACGGCACAGAAAGGTATTAAACCGACTTTACCGGGTAAAATATATAAAGGCGTGTGGACTCTCACTTGAAAGGGCGCAGGGGCACTTTAGAACTCATGTCTGCAAGGCCATCAACACAGGAGGGGCTTCTGAAATGGCCTTGGTCGGGGGGCCTAATCCTAGAAAAATACCAAATGACAAGGCATTCCGATACCTTCCCTTCCCATTTCGGAGGGCAGTAAAGGCAATGGTCCTAGGACTTTAGGAAGTCCTGGAACTGCTGAAGTAAAGATGGGGAATTTAATGTGAGTGAGGGTCTCAATGTAAAAAAGGGGGGATGAGTAAAATTGAAGGGGGAGAATGAAAAAGTATCGAAAGAGAGAATGAGTTTGCGTTCAGTTGATTTCGTCAGTGTCTGGCATCTTTATATCACCCGAAGACAACACAGCGCGAAGAAGAAACACTTATCCGTCAAATGGCTTCAGTTAATAAATAAGTATAGAAATGGTTGCTTATATTGTTTCTCCAGGCGTAGGTTTTATAGGTTTGTTACTAACGGGGAAAATGCCACTAAAGCTTGCTGTTATATCCGTCTACCTGTGGCGCCGACAGGATAAGCTTTGCAAGGAATGACATTTTTGATTTTTTTAGAACAATTAAGTAGCCTGTAAAGAAGCCATTTATCTTCCAGAACAGGGGTAAAGAATGAGGTTTTAAGGCACCAATTCCCAAAGAAAAGCAAGTTTCAGAAAATAATGCTTTTTACTTTTCGTTGCGTGTTATAGGCTCACGAACGAAACTGTTTCATTCTAACTTATGGACGATAAGAAACGCCTCTAATCGTATTGTGTTAAAGTATAATTTTTAGGTTTTCGTGCTGGTGTGAAGGTCACTAAAATTTTAAAAGAGCTCAGTTCCAAAGTTTAACTTTTAATTAAAACTTTAAAATTTACCAAATAGAATAAACTCACGTTTGCTTGATAAATGCTTAAATGCGTCATGACAATTCAGTTTTAAAATTCATTGTCTCTTCTTAGGTGAATCTGCTTAGTTTAAGGTGAAACAGTTTGAAGCTTGATATTAAATGATCTAAACAGCAATATGAATCATGCGGCTATGACGTCATCTAAATTAATTTTATACTATTTATTTACTGGATAAAAATATTCAACAAATGGGGTAAATGACACTTGCATGATGTGTGTGAAATGCATCGGGTAGGAAGAGCCAGCTCAACTCAGCTCAGCGTAAAACAATTGGTAGTTTAAAGTTAGACAATGTTGCTGTTGTATTAATTATGTGATGATGAAATTATCGAAAATAATTTTATATTTATTCACTAACGTATAATACGAATAATAACGTATAATTCGAAACTTTTGCATGTGGCGAAAAATAATTATAATACACTGCTGTACATAGTTTTATACTTAAGATAAATTTTTTACAAAGGCAGTACTTAACAGTATAAGAAACAAAATTGCATTTGAGTTTGAATAAATAAAATATAGTAATACTATCATCTTTTGTCCCTAAAGAATTCAAAGCTTACGTCACATAAAACAATAAAAAATATATAAAACATTTTAATCAAATTTATTTTTTACATTTAATCAAAAACATTTTAATCAATTGAAATTGCGCATTCTTCATCTTTGATATTAAGAATTGTGAAAATAATACTTCTTTCCATATATTTTTGCGACTATTTTTTACTTTCACGATTTAATCGTTTTAAGTGTTTATACTTTATTATTAGAATTTCACAGTGCATTTGAAAGTTCTTATTGAACAAAGATAAAAAAAAATGTCTTTTAAAAATCTTAAAATATTTTACAAAATAATTAGGAGAAATAATGTTTGTGGTATTGTAAGAACGTTATAAAAGATAAATTAACTGCAATTTTTTGAAAAAAAAACGTTTGATTGCATAAAGATTATTTCTTAAATCCTCAATATTAGTTGAATTTATTCATCATTAATTGTACTAATAAGCTAAATGTTTAAACATTTAATTTCCCTTGATTTATGAGCTCTAGTGCAAATAAACTATTTACTGACAACAATCAAAGACAAATTTCTATTTAAAGAAAATATCGCAACAATTTTTATTCTTTATTGAGGCAATTTATTTTGTTTAAATGTGAAATTATTTTACTAAGTTAATACGAAAAGCTTCAAACTTTTCTTATTTGGAAGGTTTCATAAACTGAAGGTATTCTTAAAATTAATTATTTCGATTTAGGCTAATTTTATGTTTTATTTCCCATTGATTA
>JAOUZG010016694.1:4158764-4217256 GCA_026289955.1 Argiope argentata | reverse complement strand
AAATAATTAAAAGCGTCTCAAGCTAATTAAAATCACCTCAAGTTAATTAAAATGTAAGTTAAAATAATTCAAAAATCGTATTAAGAATATCTCATCATCAATTGTAATCAACTTTAGGAATACATAATAATTATTTATTATCTGAATACGAAAATTTTATAGAAATCATGAGAATTTTTTTATTAACTAGGGTTCCAGCTCTAAGTCTGGTTTGTTTATTCACTGTCTGGGAAAAATAAATTAGCAAGATAATGGATCTAGAATTTACAACTCCTAGTTTAACAGTTTTAAGTAAACTACTACACATCTAATGTTAATCTTATGTATATAAAATTGAAATATATTCATTTATTAAATATTTTAAGAATGAGTTCTAGATAGCTTTTTTAATGCACGAGATAGAAAATGAATTTTCATTGTCATTGTGATTGTAGAATTACTAATTTAAAGTATCAAAATCTACGAAATCATTCAGGAAAAAATATCAAGATGCTACAGAACAATTGCAATTGAGGAGTAGTTAAATATTTATATATAATGGAAGAAATAAAACCGGAATCATTAAATAACAGTCTGCACATTTCCCTGAACTTTTGAAATTGGAATCCTTGCATAATTGGAATAAGTGAAACGTTTAAAAAGCTCTTTTTTTTTTTTCAAAATGACATTAACTAATGAAGTAAAACTAAAAGGAGTGAAAGCAATCAATAAAGAATCTAAGAAAATAAAGAAAAATTTCATTACGGTTTCAAATTTAAAACTTTTACTCAAAAAGCAAATATGAGAACACTTTTTTTTAAAAAAAATATGAAAACAGGGGATAAAGGTACATTATTATTATTTTTTTTAAAAAAAGGAGTTTTATTGTTTCTGATTACACAATATACCTAAAAAAATGTTTGTGAGATCAGTCAACTATTTAATTAAAAATACGGCAGCAAAGTTTTTTTCTTTTTATTCCTTAAAAGAAAATCTTGTTTTGCAAATACTTTTTCACCTCTTGATCTTCAAACTTCACTTAGGGCATCAATGCATCATCCCTACCGGGTTGGGGAAAAAATCATTTGATGCTCCGAGGGGCTTTTATAGTACAAGAAATTAGTGTCCAAAGTGTATTCAGATTGGGGATTGAGCCCTGGTGCTGGGCAATTTTCCTCACCATTTCGCCCTCTCATCACGCCCAAATCTCCGTCCCTAAACCTTTCTAATTGTGAGGCCGGGCGTCAGCGCCAATAGGGCTAAATGAAGATTAATGGCCTCCTCGCTGAATCCCCTACTCCAGTTCATCTTTTTCCTCACTGCACTGCAAAGACGTGAGTTGCTGGATCACGTGTGCGGCGGGCACGTCCTCCGCCAAATGGCTATCCACAGCAACAAACGCGCGTGAGGAATTGTCAAACATTGCCAGATACCTACCTGCAGGTATCTTTACAAATAGATACTTTTTACTGCTTCTCTCTTCCTTTGCGTCATTATCTTCTCCGTGGAGGAGAGCAGTTCTGTTGCAACCTGCGATTGAGCACTGCAGTTCAATACTAAATCGAAAGCTGGAAGTGCAGATTGAGAGGGTCATGGCGTTTAGAACGCTTTTTTGGTGTACTTTTTTCGCACTCTTTCTAATCTTTGTTAAAGTGAGCCCAGAGCGCCAATTTTTAAGGGTTAACTCGAGACATCTACTGAGAACCAGCGAAAGCTGATTGAACTTTTAGGGGGATCTCGTTTCTGAAAGGATAAGAAAATAAAGAGAGAAAATACGAAATCTTTTGTGTTAGAAAACATTGCGTCTTACTGGTATCTATGTAGAAATGGGAATGGAAGGAAATATCTTCCGCTCCTTTATCTCATCTCGTCAAATGATATTTCGCTTATACTATTTAAATCTGCAGTGTTGGCTGAGAAGGCAAAGGAATGTTTGAAGAGATGCATTCGCAATGGAAGTTAGATGTGCTTTTTTGGAGTTGAATATTTTTAACAATCTTAAAAACATTTCCATAGAGGAGAAATATTTCATCAGATAACATGAAAAAACTTAGATCTACATTAATAGTGTACATTTAGACAAATATTAATATAGATAATTATTACAAATCACAACAAATATTTTTAAAGCATTTTAAAGGAAAAATCTTTACAATAGAAATTTTACACATATACACCCATTTTTAATGTTTAAATTTGGGCATGAGCAGGAAGTAATCTAAAATATTTTATAACATCAAACAATATTGAAGAGTGAAAAAATGCCACAAAAATGTAGTAGGATCATCCAGAGTTATTGAAAAATAATTTTGTAGACTTTACCATTTTCTTCATTTAACAACTATTGTTGAGTTGCAAAAGGGGTTTTTCCTCTTGCAAAAGCATAATTATGCCTCTGCAAGCTGATTAAAAGATAACATTAAAAAATTATGTTAATTAATCCGATTTTTAAATTCTAAAATGTCCCCAATTACCTCTATGGTATAATCGGAAAGAAGTTTTTGAGCTTTTGGTCACAATAACAATGTTTAACAATTGTAACAGCATTTGGAATTTATTTGAAATAATAAGAAAATAGTAAATGAATAACATGCTTCAAATTAAAGTAGCCGTCAGCTTTCATACATAAAAAATAATATCAATCCCATGGTAGATTAAAATGAAAATTATAATTGCTTAACTGACTTGAAATAGTAAACATTATTGGTCTGGGACAATCATATATTGTTCATAGAACTTAAATTATATCCTATAATGCAATATGCCAATTACATTTGAAAATATAGATTTTTGCTGTTTCCTAATGCCTGACTATAAAACCAGTTCGGTGCAATTTAAAATATTGATATGTTTCTCAAGAGAAAATCCAAAATCGAAAATGGAAGTTACCACATAATCGTTGTATCGAAAAATCAAACTTACAAAATTTCTAGTTTAACTCTTTTTTTACGCATTTGCTATTTAAAGTAAATAAATGCTATCAAATAACAATGAGAGGAGAAAAATTGTTCTTCTTCTGTCTCTAATTATAAAAGATACTTATCACTTTGATAATGCCTCAATGGAGTGCTCTGTAATTATCGTTCTTATTAACTGACTCTATAATAAATCGCGCTACGAGAATGTTGATAATATTATACCATTTAAGGCATGCTGATAAATTTGTTCTTACTTATAAATATTTTCTTGAAGTATAAATATTTTCTTACGATTTTCAAGAAACAAAATACTAATAACAGTCATCTTACCGTCAAAATACTAATAACAGTCATATTACTACTAATTAAAGCATTCATTTTTTGAATGCTTTAATTTAAGCACTTTTACTACCCTACTTTTTGTTCAACACAGAACTTATTAAGTGTTTCATAACTTAAACATACTAAGTTATAAGTTGGTATGTTTTATTTTGGATGTAATTTATGGACTTTGTTTAGGTATTACAAATTCTACAAAAATAAATTAAAACCCTGCATTTTTTATTTATTGGAATACGTGTAAACTATATCCTAGATTATTATTATTATTATTTGCGACGTTAATTTTGTGCATAAAGGAAGCAACATAGTATTAATAAACGTGATATAAAGAAATTGAAGAAAATAAAATAAAAATGATAATTTTATTCACAAAAACATTATTTTCGTTGAAATAAAATTATATCTGGAGAACATAATGTATTTAATATAACAAAAAATATTCACATGGTGTATTAATAAGTATTTTTTGAAAAAACATAAAATTGAGATCATCTAAAAAATCATAATAACACGGCAAAAAGTTATATTACTTTAATTCATTATGATAATTTAAACTGTGAAAGAAAAATAATTAAATTCAAATTGAATCTCAAATAAGTAAACTATCTTGATTATTCTTTTCACTTTCATGACGCAAAATTTCCTTGGATTTTTATTTTATTCCTTAAAAGTAACCATCAAATAAATATAGTCAAAATTACTCAATTTTATTTACAATATCTGAAAATCTAACAAATAAATGATTTTGATCCACTTTATTAAGGTAAATAAAGCAGATACTCTAGGAAATGTGATACAACACGATTAATGCATAAAACAAATAACGTTCATAACCTTTGCAATGAGTGCATCTTTGCTCAATTTAGTTTCACATCTTTCTTATTATCTACAGAAATGAGACGAAAAATATTTTTCGGGAGTCAGTAATGCACGCAAACCGAATCGACTCGGAATAAACTAAATAAACATTCCTATCTACCGAAATTGTTAACTTTCACTTAACGTCTAGAATAAACACCGCTAGCAGCCGCAAGTGTTAATTTTTATCTAAGTCAAGTGTTAATTTAAATAAATACTCTTATCCACTAAAAGTGCTCATTTTTATTTGGGAAAAGATTATGTAAACAAAACTCATCAGCTCTGTAAAAATGACGGTAAGGTTAAAAAGCAGCAGCGGCTCATTAAGGTTTGTTTTCTTTCATATCTGCCTTCAAAGAAAGAGTGTCATTATTTTTAAGGAGCGTATTTTGGTGGAAATCCCCTTCGGAGGCTTGGTGGTGATCGCACCGGTCGACCTTCGCAACCACGGCTCGCGTTAATACCAACATCTCATGTTCACCTTGCGGAGGAAAAGAGTCCCTTGGAGATTCTGTGATGAGTTTTAAGTACAGCGGACCCGGGGTCTCCAGAGTACAATTGCTAGCGCTGGCCTGCCATTATGTACACGGAGGAGTACAAAGAGTTGCTTTGACACCGTGGAGACTTTGCGACGCCCCATTCACTCGCTGCCTCCGTCTTTCATTTTCTCACCTCGATCCATGACGTCAGACAGACTCGAGCCAATCGCTCCAGCCGATGTCGCGTGCACAAAAGGAAACAGTGTTTCTTCAAATTATTTGGCACGTGTCACAGGAAGCCAAACTTTACGAGGCTCTCGGAAGTGAGCTCTTAAATTATTATAACTATTTTTTTTATGAATTTGTGTATATCCATGAGTTAAAAAATAGTGAAGAAATAGTTTTTTCTGAAATTATCTAACGATTATATGTCGCATATCTAAAAGAAAACGATACTTCTTTAAGTTATTTGTCGGTGAATAATCGTGAAAGAAATAATTGTTTCAAATTATATTTTTTCGTCAAACTCCGATTGTTTGATGTATGTAAAAAAAAAACTATAACTTAATATTACGCATTTAAGATTCGTTAAGAAGTAAGAAACATATTTTTGTCCTATTGGTTGACAAGTATCATTCAAAGTTAGTTTAATAAATGTTCAAGGAATAAAACACTGTTTCATATTATTATTTTTAGGTTGGTACATTCTTCAATAATTAATGCTTTTTAAAATAGTTTTCAGAAATTAAATATTCATTAAGTAAAACTATTTTAAAGTTGTTAACGGGATACAACATGGTTCGAATTATTTTGACTAATTTTCTAAGATTTTAGTTACCACACACACACACACACAAAAAAAATAATTCAGAAACGTTTTTGCACACGAGGTTGAAATACGTTTTTGGAAAGGAGGGTCAAACGATGATATTTTAATTAATTTTTGAAGTTTAACTTTCAACATATTGTTATTCGTATTAAAATTCGAACCATTTCAGGACTAGTACTTTATGTCTTAAAAAATTGACTCAATGTATAACATATCATTATCATGTGACACTATTTCGGATTTGTTGCTAATTCAGTCTTTTAAGAAGAACACCTTTAAAATTAAATAATCACTGAGTGACTTCTTGATCTTTTAAACTTAAAATTAGACTTCCATTGTCCAAGCCTTGGAAAGAGAAGCGCCCCGTCTTCAAATTGTTTGTCAAATGTAAACGAATCGCTTTTCTTACGGCATTCACTCAATTATTTTGGCTGATAATGAATAATGCATTTGTTCAAACTAATTCTTCTCTCCTTGAGTTAATCGGGAATTCTTGAACAAACAGACGCAATGTTCCTTGATATATACCAAGCATCATCGAATCCAGGTATTTTAGTAGAATGAGGATGTTATCTTGTTCTATCTGGGAATGCATAATTCATTTGTTATATCAGTATTTCAATCTTGTGTCTGTCAGTCCAATTGGCAACATTATGTCACAAAATACAAACAACATTTCTTACTTGCATCGCGTCATTAATTATTTGGCATTCCTAGCATCATGTAAACTAAATCATTTTCTTTGTTTAAGGAATGGAATTCATTTCTGTAATATTAGGAGAGCAATTCTAACAAATTTCCTGTGCCACAAATTTAATCACGGAAATTCATTTCGCTTCCCTTTTCTCAGTTAGAAGCTATTCAGAGATGAACTTTCTATAAATCTTTATGGGGAAATGTTTATGCAAGTTATCTAATGAAAGGAAGCAATTTCGATTAACGTTGCAAGCTGCTTCAATTATAAAGCACCACGGGAGATCTTATTTGGGCAGAATGGCATTCTGAATTAAACGCATAAAATAAAATATCATCAATATATATTTAATTTATAACTTAATTCGATAATATATATATTTGGGAATATAAAAAATTAATAGAAGATTATGTTTAGAAACAGATATAAATACTATACGGATGTCCAAGAAATTTATTTTGTTAGTTGATACGTATCATATAAAAAAGCCTTCTAGTCAACAAACTGAAAGGCGAAGATAGTTTTCTATTTTTTTCTTATGCTGAATGCTGGTATAATACTACAAAACTTGACAAATTTTTTATGGGATCGGATCTCAAACCCAAATTTGATACTACCTTACTCTTAGCTAAATAAGAACAACAAAACTTAAAAGAATACTGCCATATTTTTTAATGAACGAGTAGCATAACCATCTCAGAGTTTATAATGAGGGTAAATAACAACAAAAAAAAACTTTTAATTCAAAAATGTAATGGAAAGATAAATTATCAGAAAAATACGAATTTCACCTGACCCATCAATGAAGCTGTATGATCCAACTATGAACACATCCTAAATTTGAAAATTTCTTTCCAGATTATCTTTCGCTGGTTATATATATTAACAAATTTCAACAAACACCAACCAGCTTCTATGTTCTCAGTTTGTATATATTTTAAATTTTTTTTATTTAATCCTCATTTCATAAACATTTTGACGAAAAAAACATTTGACGATTTCTAATAATTGTATTTTTGAAAAAAGCTTTTTGTCTCCATTTTCAAAATGTTTGTTGTTTCTGTTTGTTTCATATATATATTACATATATATTCTAAAGAAGCATTCGAATCAAAAGCAAAATCAATGAAATTAAGTATATATAAATATACAATAAAAACAAAATAGAAAAGGGCAAATACTGAAAGTAAACAAGAATAAGGACGTATCGTTAATACGTTTTTATTGAATTTTCAAATTTTTTAAAACTTTATTTGATAGTAAACGGAATACGGAAATAGTATAAAAGAATATTTATCCTTAGGAGAAGTAATATCCTACTGATATTCAAAATAGTTTTTTAAGCGATTAACAATTAACGATAAAATATAGGGCAATGAATGATATCAAAGAAATATTTTCTTTCCTAACGAGCAATATTCCATAATATTCATTCCATATTTTCTTCTATATTCGTTTTTATTATTCATTTTATTGTTTTCATGTGTTTAATATTGTTTTGCTTTTTCTGTCGAGGCGGCTTAAAAGCGAACTCAGCAAGAAATATGCATTTTATTTTTTTTCCCCTGAAATTAAAATTTTTGAGAAAAGGGATAATTTTGATTTCTGAGAACCATAATCAGAGCTGATATATAAAAATTTCTTGAAAAAGTGTCAAAAGAAACATTGAAATAGATATATTTCCTTAAGATCTATCTTAAGTATTATTATTGTAATCTAAAATAATATTATATTAACTATATATGCGCAATATTAACTATTTTTAATTCTTGCTTTTATTTTTATACACCTTGTCGTCCCTGAAATATGTGTTAGTATGCGACTTTAGTTTGACCAATCAAATGTCATTATTTTTTTAATATTATTATTACAATATATTACAAAAAAATTTTACAAAATTGTTATTTTGTAAAAAATTTTGTAATGTATTGTAATAATAATATTGAAAAATATATTACAAAATTTTATTAATTACAAAAAATATATTACAATATATTACAAAATTGTTATTTTTACAGTAATGCATATCACGCAAGTTATTCATAACAAATATATTTTTATTCCATATACCAAAAAACGCTTTTTATCTAATTCACATTTTGTACCATATACACCTTTCTTATTTCAGTAAACCAAAAACAAGTTTTTGTGCTGATTTAAATAAAGAAAAAAAAATTGTTTAAAATTCATTAAATTACTACTTCGCCTTTAAGAAAATAAGTTTTATTAAACTTTTTATTCCCACGGGAAAAAGTACTCCGTTATAATGCGCAATTAAGCATTTACCCTTTCATTGTAGAGGTCCTTTTAGCGTAGTTCTAACAGACAACTCCCGTTCTTCATGATCTTTTTTTTTTTTCTTTTTTTTTTCACCAAGTACGCGTTACACTTTAAAGACGACTGACTCAAATTAAGTTACACTCGATCTTTTTCTGAAAAAGAAACCGCTCTTTAACTTACGTGTGATTAATTTCCACCGATCATGTAGTACTTGAAGGGTAAAAAATAAAAAAAGTAAAAAAGGGGGGTCTAGTGCCCGGCGTCGTTGAGCACTCACTAGTGCAATGAATAGAAATTGAAATCAGAAGATGGGTGATAGCGAGTTAGAGGTGGCTTCCCCAGGGATTGGCTTAGGAGTTCGACTTCATCGATTTTTCGGAGTCCACGCACTTGTGGTTCCCGAGCTCATTGGACAAATCACCAGCCCCTTGGGTGGGTTTTTCGATAGAACTGCCCACGATTCTTTCTCTCCGGTAAAGCACGCATAAGCGAAGCCATTAGGGTGTGCCAAAATTTAAGAGATAAATACTTTACACTATTATCTCCGTTTGAAAGCGGGAACGAAAATAAATGTAGGTCGAATGGCGACTTGGAGAAAATGAATGTATCTTTGTGTGTTTGAAGGTAACGATTAACTTAAGTCGTCACAAATGTGCAATTAATTTTCTTGACACTACACACTTTTTTCTAAAAAAGGAGAAGAAAAAAAAAAGAGTCGAAACACATAACTAAAGCTCTGGATTTAGTTTCAAAATGTTGACATTTTAGGAAAGAAAATATAAAAACCATTCTATTCAACTTTTTCTCCATCATTTTTAGGCGGTTTCACTTTCAAACAGTCACCTTTGGAATATTTATACGTTCTCTGTGAATTCTCAGTAATTTAAATTGAAGCATTTTGAAATTAAATGCCTTAAAATAAATGAAAACAGGCCAAATTATCACAAAAAAATTGCTCACTATAAAGTTAAAATTTAAAGTAATAATCTTAAAGTTGTATCATAAATACGCAAAATAAGTACTTCGGTTTAAATTCATTATTTAACACTCTCAAAACCCTTGACTTTTAATACGGATTTTCATTATGAAATCTTTCGCAAATAAATAATTTGAAAATTGAAATCTGGTAAGATTTAAGTATTTTTCGTTTGTGTCTAAGATTTCAGTCGGTCTCCAATGTATCAGTGTAGTTTATTTTTTCGCATCTTATTATATTTATTCCAAGAGATTTATCAGAGTTATTGCTTTAAAATTTCGAACGTATTTGGTAATTATTTCAGAAATGTTTAAAAGCATTTATCAGAAATTTTAAATAGAATTAATATTAACTATTTGAGGATATTACTGATGGAAAAGATTGGGAGAAAAAAAAACTTTTTTAGTCCATAAGTATTGAAAGAAAAAATGAATAAAGAATCTTTAAACATACATGTAGTTTCTTCCTTTAACTGATTTTACTGTTTTTAATATTTTTATGAAATATACTTAGTATAGGGCAGTTACAAACTGTTAGTAATGAATATAACCACATTTTTCAAAGTGCCATGAAAAATCAATTACTTTATAAAATTTGAATAAAATGGACTTTTTCCTTAAATCATAACATTTTGAGTACTTGCTTTTCAACTAAAAATGAAAGATTTAAAAAATTTCAATCAAAATCTTCAAATTATTGAAACAAGATTTTCAATTAGAGAAAATTATCTGAATGAAAAATTATCATATCATAAAAATATTGTTGATTTCGATGCAGGAATTCGGTGGAACGCGTATTGAATCAGACAAAAACGCTCAACAAGCTCCACATAAAAACATCCCAACATGGGTTAAAAAGCGCTCTAGTAATTAACGTTTCAGAGTAGTAACATTTCCATAATACTGTAGTTGCGCAATTCCTTTCAATTCGACCTTCAGCAAACTGTTCGCTAAACATGAATGACTGTTATCAAACAAAGTGACGAGTCCATCCTTCTTGTCCAGACTACCCAGAACGATCAAATCAAACTATAATAAAGATCCAAGGCTAATGAAGGAGCTTAATATAAAGCTATTGCTTCAGCACCTCTTCTGAAAGCACTGACTTGACTGTTTGTATACTGAAATCAGTTCATAGAAAAGGATGGATAGTTATCAGACAAACATTGCGCTCGGCTTCCTGCTCCTCTTCTTATTTTTTCACCTCTCTCACTTTTTTTTTTATCTCACTTTTCATTTATTTCTTTTCTTATCTTGGCTTGCTCTGCCAACCGAAACAGGATTAAATGTTTCTATTTTCGTAAGTAAAATAAACGGGGAGGAGCAATGACTTCATTCCCCCACACTGTATTCATGAGCTTGTTCTACAAGGACTTTATTTTAAGCTCAGCTTTTGGAATGAATAAAAAGAAAAGCCCAGAAAGAGCCTTTCTTTCAAAATAAATGCGTTCGCTTTACACAAATCAATATTTTGCCATCGACACACACCAGTTAACTAAATATTTCTGAAAAACTTCTCTGAACGAAGCAAAAGATGTCTGTTTTAAAATTTTGAATCAAAAATTTTTAAATTCGGAAACGCATTATTTGGGTAGTACCGGAAAAATAATTTCATTTCAAAATCAATCGATAAATAAGAGGTTTTCTTTTCTTTTTCCGAGAGAATAAGTTTCCATTCAAATTTCTTTTACTTCAGTCCAACTTTTCCATTTTCCCCTCAATAGAAATATACCAGGAAATAGCATTCCTTAAAGTATATAATATTTCTCGGTTCTTGCTGGGTGATATCCGTATGATTAAAGCAAACCGATACGCGCCTTTTGCTATGAAGAATGGATACATTCTTTTTTATGGCCTAAACCTATCGGAGGAACCTCCTTCTTAACGACTCGTATACATCACCAGAATCCAAGCATTCAAATCTTCCACATCTCCGATTCAAGTTTCTTTCCATGATATCTAGTCTCCCTCAGCGTGCTGCCAGAGCTCCGATGTAACTAAAGCAGCGGTTCCCAAAGTCTAGCTTTTATAGCTACACCAGCATGGTTTGGGGGATGTGTTGGCATATGGATCCTGGGAGACCCATCTAGCTCTACGATGGTTTTCATCTTCTCTTTAGGCCTAACGACCCCAGCAGGCCGATCTGCAAAGGTAAGTTCCACGCCGTATACGTTACCCAAGAGGCCGCTGGTAATAGGCCCCTGACGCCTAGACCCAACATGTCCATCTTCTTTCTTTTCCTCCAAGTAATGGAGCCTAGGGAGATCTATGCTAAAGGAAGAAATGGATTTTAGTGGGTCGCTGGGCTCGTGGCGATAAGCGGAAGGAAGGGGGAGGGCCTGCAGAAAAGGCAACACAACGGAGATTCTGTGCTCTCCCCCCTTAGTCTCATATCCTCTGCTTCCGTCTCTAGCGCGCGTCTGTTTGACCAACTGCGAAGTACTCCCTGGGCGTCAGTATTAGGAGAATCCTATGCTTCTGCCGCTGGCCATCCTAAACGCTATAGATTTGCACAGTCTCTCCCTTTCCTTTTTTGCCTCCTTCTACTTTTCGCGATATTTTTTCGCGTGCTGCCTTCCTCCCATTTTGATATTTTTTTTCGCAGCTTCGGACTGCACCTCCAGATAACGAAGGCAGGCTGGTTGGCTGGCCAGTGGATAGAGTTTTCCAAGCATGAGCAAAAGGGTAGGAGATGGGTGGGAAAAGAGATGGGAAAAAGGGACCCCTGCACTTCGAGAAAATCGGTCGCCACAGCCGGAGGGAGAAATCCCTTGGGACATCCTACACAGGCGACTGCTCCCTCTCTCTTTCTCTCTTCTCCCTATCTTCTTTTCTCTCTCTCTCTCTCTCTGGCTACCGGTATAATCAGCGATGGGGATCGGAAGAGCTTTCTGCCGCAGTCCACCATACGCTTGCATTTACGACTTGCAGGTATCATTTGCTGACGAATCATCTGGGCTGCATATTGGCTTAGACTCGCTGCCCGGCACCGAAGGTAATTGAAGTATCCTATCCACCCTCCTACTCCTTCATCTTTCCTATCGTTACCCTCCCCGCCACCCAAATACCATTTATTTTACCCGCTTTTTTATAGAGTTCTTCTGCTGCTGCAGCTTGCGCTTTTAGTTTTGCCATGAACTTGCCGGGAGATAAAGGATTACTCTACAAAAGCACCGAAAAGATTCGTTAAAAGAAATGCATGTGAAATTCAAGACTAGATTTTTGAAAAAAAAAAAAAAACGACACTTCTTATCAAGTTTTCGGACAAAGAGATGATGAAATTTTAAAATATGTTATCCCCCCTTTTCACTGTTAACAAAAATGGCGATAAAGATACCAAACTTAGATCCTTTAATTTTTGCATATCCATGATCAAATATCATTTTTCTCGCATTCCTAGAGAAATGAAAGGAATATTCATGGAATTGTGCATAATTTCTTGGAACTTAAATCATGTAATTTTTTCTTAATATTGACTAAAAATCTATATAAATCTATTATTTATAGTTTGAAAAACAAAACCACATCTAATTATAACTTTAAAGTTAATGAGTATTGCTTTAAAATCAGAATTAGAAATGTATTAATGTTAATGAAAGATGAAACTTGAAAATATCGTTTCAGTTCTCATAATCCTGGAAATTGTAAGTTGAGTAGATTTAAATTATTTAAAATAATAAGAACCGGAAAAAAATTATAATAAATGCTTTTATTATTTCATTAACTGCTTTTTATACTAGCGTGTGTTAATCTAAGATCTTGTCTATATGAATTTATGCTTTTTTTTAAATAAAAAAAAGTGATTCGGTGAATTGTTTATTGAATTTTGCTTACTTCATTTTCAAGAGGTAATCTGTCTCGTATATTCCTGAAGAGCTAAATTTTTCCATTACTCTACTGTTTCGTAACTTTTAAATAAAAACAATCATTGGTTTACTTTTGTTTTATTTTTCGGATTAGTGTATTTCTTCCATTTTATTTCTTTTAAAAATTTTTTGAAATGTATGGAGACTGTGAAACATGATCCGTCAGTATCATTATTTCTAAAATTTGAATGGATTCCTTCTTCTTAAGAAGCAGTAGGGCATTGAAAGATCAATGCATTTAATGATGAAACTAAAATAAAAGATAATCCCTTCTTTTTCATCATTTTACGCTTAAAACTTTTATTTAACTTTTATACATTATGATTCTATTCAGTGACAAAAAACTATTCTTAATTCTTTTAGTTTGGGGTTCTTACAGCTCACATATTCAACTATTTTTGAGCTTTAATAACTATGCGTTTGAAATTTTCAGTAGTACAGGTATGATCAACAAATATTTATAGAGTTGCGAATTTTAGATAAAAACTTCTACATCTAAAATATCCCAATTGGCAAACCTGTATTAATACATGTTCATATTTAATGGAAAGTATTATTTATTTCTGATCTATCAAATAATTAAAGAAATGTAGTCAGGTAACAATGATTTTTCAAAACATTTTTTTTAAAGAAAGTAACATCTCTTACCCGTAATTACCATTATTATTTGTACTGATTCAAAATGATCAAATTACGACCTCACCAGGAATCGAATCCGAAAGCGGGAAGCATTAATTTCCTATAATGACCTGAATTTGATATATTTGCTGAATTGCAGGCGCATTTCCATTATAGCCCTAAAACTTACACATAATTTTCGAAACAAGTAAATCTGCGATGTTTCGGGAATGTTCGAACCTCCGTTGCAGCTGTCCGCACTAGTTATTGTTAAGCAAGACCATAATTACGCCTCGCTGTAATGTGAGAGGACCTTTTGGTCTGACCTCTGATTACCACTCGCCGATGACCATATTCCAGGGAAAAGGGAGACGAGCTAGAGAAGAGAGGGAAGTACATTTCTCTCCACAAGGCTTTAACAATGGCAGCTGGGAGAAGAACATACCTATTAGACTTTGACACAATCTTATTACACCTTGGGCGTTACAGCATTAAATTTATGTACAAAGTTCTTCGCGTAGAAGAAATAAAATAATATAAAAATATTAAAACAAACTAAATCAAATAGAAAATAATATGTGCTCAAATTTTCATTTTTCTATAGAACAAATTAATAATTTGCTCTATACTTTTTGTTCCATCCAACAAATAATTTTAATTCTATCCAAACAATGAAAAAATGACTTATTAAATGAATTATAATTTCTTAAAGTTCTCTAAATCCTTTTATTACAAAAGTACATTATCAGAATGCTATAGGAAGATAAAATCTATTGACCTCTCAAACGGTTTTGGAAATTTCAAAATAACTGCCTTTTCATATTAATCAGGCCTTTGCCCTCAACATAGATAGTATAATTAAATTTTAAAATGTATGTATTATTTTAATTAATTTAATGTTTATTTTTCAGTCATGTAAATTGCTGCCATTATTCAAATGGCATTATTTTACCAGCAAGTTGCGTTTTGATTGCAAGTTTTGCTTGCATTTGTTTGTTTGAAATGGAGTTGTATTCAATAAAATATTCATTAATATTCGGAGATAGTTGTTAAAAAGTAAATGAGACATTTTAAAAAAATAGTTTTACTTGTAATCGGTGGTTAAAACACATTATTATTTATTTTTTTTAGGAAAGGGAGAGGTGCATGTTTCAAAAGCAAGATAAATTCGAATTTTTGAATGAGCTGTTTTGTTGCTTTTATTCCTTTAAAAATTAGTAAATTTAATTAATTAGCATTAAAAATAGTTTTCAATTACGAAATTTCTGTTAAATTTTCAAATGGCAAAGCGCAATTCCTAAACAGTCCTATTGAGTTTCTCATGCAGTTTCCGCATTATATTTCGCGAATACTTTCTCAGATTTGAAATTAATCAGACAGTGCAGATTGATTTCCTTCTTTCCGAATGTAACACTCTTCCTGACTAATTTTTGAAAGAAAAAAAAATAAACAAACTGATGAACAAACCGCCATAATGTTTTCAAACGACAAAAAAGTCTCTTTTTGAATTTGACTCCGTTTTTCATTGCTTATCTGCTACAGGTCTCTGGTTACCTTTCGTTTCGAGTTCCGAGAAGCAAGTGTCCCTCCATCTTTGAAGCGAACAACGCCCTCATGATCAAAGTTGAACTTTCATATCCCCTGGAGAGTAATTTATGGATGTGACTAAGTTGTTTCGGGCCCTGCCTTGTGTCAAGGGGGAGCTTTCGAAAACCCGATAACCCCGGGACCCCTGTCGCACAAGTAAATTTAGCCACGTGTGGGCCGTATCCATCCCGCATGTTCGACCTAATCTCTTTTGCGTAATCCAGTCATCACAATTCTTTCTCATATTGAAGCGCCCGTAAATTTCAATTACCTGGAAGGAAGAAATGCCCACTGATCAATATAACCAGAACCTGAGTTTGTAGATTTATGAATTTAAAAGATTTCAGGATGCGATTGTAGAATAGCATCCAAAAGTCCTCTAAAATCTATAAAATCCCCCGAAATTTGGATTTTTAGTTTCAAATATTGGCTGTAACATTAATACTTTTCAAATAAGTTATTTACTAACCAATATAATAAAAAAGGAGAGCAGAAGTAATATATTTTGCTCCAATTATTTTTAAGAAAGTTCATTTACAATTATATAGATAATCGTCATTCATCATAATTCAAACAAGTAAATGCATTAACTCATTATTGTTTCGTTGTATTGAATTAAAACAGTGTATTAATGAGTAGTATTTATTCTTTAAACTAATATAATTAAAAATAATTTTTCTTTGAGATTAAGGGAAGTTTAAAGTAAATGTACAGTATTTTTCATCATGTGAGTTTTTTATATTTTAGTAGCTTTTTCACTAAGTTTAGTTTCTTTTAAATATTTTTATATATAATAAAATTTATAATATTTTCATATTTAAAAATATAAATATGATGAATAAAAATTTCATAAATATATGAATATGATACAAATTTTACAAGTGAGGAATGGAAAATTATAATTTAAAGAAAAACCTATAATAGAAGTAGAAGAGAAATTCATTAGTTTCTTTAATTTTTTTAAAAATTTGATGTTATTTTCTTATAAGTTCAAAGGATTTAAAGGATGCGAAAATGGAATGTGAATTTTTATCCTGAATATAAATGTTTTTACGTGGAATTTTTGAAAACATGCACTGCAATATCATAATCTTTCAGCATGGAAAACTCTATCGTGTATATAATTTTACACAAGAATAAAATTTAATGAATATTTGAAATTGAAATGTTTTGAAAACTTATAACACTGGTAGGAATTATTTAGAGAAAACATTCAAAATTATTTTTCTGCGACATTATACGCTCCATTTCTTTTCCATTTTGCGACAATAAAGACAAAAACATGCAATTATTTTTGCAAAATTTTAGCAAAGGAGTTTTTTTATTCGCCGAATCCTCATTTATTCGCAGCTTAGCTTATAACTGAATGATTCATGAATTTTAACATTATGCTTTACTTGATTTCATGAAAATCCTTTGATATATTTCTTGAAAATTTGCCACTTGAAATATTTTAGAAACTTTTTTGCTGTTTTTTCATTATTCATTTCATTTATGATCGGGGACAGAAATCGGTTTTATCAAAGATTCTGTAAAGAATTTTATATATATATATGAAAGGGGAACTGCGCACGTAAGTAAAAATATGCATATGTCCAAAACGCACTCTAGAGTTGACTGTCATATCTCAGAACGTAAAAATGTCCCCCATTCTTCCCGAAAAATATCAACTGTCACGCATTGCTACATATTTGAATAAAATTTCTCATCCCAAACATAGACACCAAAATCAGCATTCAACACTAGACTTGCTCCCCTAAAAGAATAAAAACCAGAACAAAATTTTCAGAAGAAATCCATTTTTATTTATTTATTTGCGCTCCTCAGTAGCATCCCTGATCTGTGGGAGGGGAACAAAAGTGGGGAAATTCCTAAGCTTTAGAAACTGGCTGGGTTTGTTTCTTCCAAATCAACTGTCACTCACGTTAAAGAGCATAAACTCCATCTCGCCACATATTCCTTTCCCCTTCGCGCATGAAACGAAGTTAGGTAACAACCTCTACCAGACTATCGAAAACACGACGCTTCAATATGGACGACATGGCCAACTTTTTTTCCACCGTTGACTCCCTTTTATTTTTGCTTTTTTTTATTTTCTTCTTTTTCTCCGCTTCAGGGTGCAGCGGCTAGAATCAGCATCAAATAAAAGTCCCAAGTATCGAATATCGGCTCAGTGCGCGTATATGATTATTATTTCACTTCCAAATCCAAGGCTCTCGAATAGAAGGGAGGTGTCGATAATGATGTAAAACCTGTTGCCTGAGTTTTTCGGGAAAAGGCAAAACGGATGGTAAGGGGGCTTTGAAGATGGAGGGTGGGGCTCCGTGCGAGAAAGAATAATCCGGCCAGCAGGATAGAAAGCGTAAAGAGCGCCTGGATAGGATGCATCCAATGAGGTTTCCTGCACAGCACCGAGTCGCCGGGTAATCCGTGCGTAATTACCCAGCTAGCGTGTCTTGGGCCCGTATCCCTGTAAGCAAATCCGAAGAGCATTTAGAATAATAGTCAGACTGGAAACGGTGGCAAACAAGCAAAATCCTACGTGCATAATTTAAGAAAAAAGAATAAGGGAACGGATTTACAGATGGGGTCGTTTTTACCCCTCTCGTCTAAAGACAATAGAAGACGACGACATTTTTTTTTATATATTAGTGTCATTCCTCCAGCTCGACGTACACTAATCGTTCCAACTCATATTGCTTATGCTTCATTTTTTTCCCCTTTAGTTTTTGAAATTTTTTACTCCCTCCCCTACCCTTTTAGAATTCTTGAAGGAAGATTTCTCTGTTGCAATAACATCTGATATGATATTTAATGCAACAATTCAATTAAGGAATCGCGCGCATTCTAACTTCTAATTTAAAATGAATACACAAACGCACGAAAGAAGAGGGGGAAAAAGTCAAAGAGGAATTCATATTGGCAGATCTGCGTAGAAAAATTCCATTAAAAATGGTAAGGCCGTCGGATCTGTCTAATTTAAAATGAATCCGAGTCATGGATGATTCTGAAAGAATTCATCTAAGAAGGATGAGGTTTACAAATGGTTTCGGGATGAAATCTTTTACTCATGGGATTAAAGGAAGATCAATTACTCTCTTCTTGAGGCTAATGACGCAATTTCTTAGTGGTACATGATACAGGTTCGGTTGCGCTGAGGCGACTTTATCAATCAAAAGACAGGCAGATTTGTTTTGGGATAAATTCGTGAAAAAAAAAGATTTATTTATTTTTTGCATTATAATTGAAAAACGAGAAATTTTCTTCCAAATATTATATTCTCAGAAAGAGGTAAATTTGGGGTTCCTTTAGGGAAATAAGACATTTTACTTTTGTTGTCCATTGGGTATTTCTTTAAAATGTTGGAGTTTTCTTTATATGAAATCTGTAAATAAAGAATTGAATAATATGACTCTTAGAAAATTGCGCATATTTTCCATTAGGTTAGACATTAATGTTTCATATAATGCGATTATTTTTTTAAGTTGGTATGAAAAACATGATGTTTTGAAATTAGATTTTTAGTTTTTATTGACATTTCTGTATATAAAATAATATCCAAATTTTAAAAATATATAATCCCATGCGTGACTCTGAATTTCTTTCAAAATGTTTTTAATTTACCATACACTAAAATGGTAGTTTGAAATGTACAATTTCTGATATAAAAGTGAAAAAATAGTAAACATATGATTAAAATATGAAATAACCCAATTAAAATAAAAAACCAATACATAAATGGAAAGGCTGCCATATTAATAGTTAAACTTCACAATGAATAACAAACACTATCACATATAATTTTACAGATTTTGCTAAAGGTAAAAGTTTTCAATCACTAATGAACATGAAGTGTTTTGGGGGGGGGATTTTTTCCCACATTACTGCCCATTGTAGGTTTTATATTTAAATCAGAACGGGAAAAAACCCTCCATATTTCTTACTGAATGAAAAAAAAGTTTTCTTTGTTTTGTAAAAACGGAAAAAATAAAATAAGTAATATTGTTTATTAAGTTTCGTAATAATATTTAAAAAAGAAGAAATAGAAAATTATTAAATAAAATATTTTGTCAATTGAAAATAGCATTAATTATGATTTTCAAAAACTATTATTTCAGTTTGAATTTTAAAATGGCATTTAACTATACAAAAAAAGAAAGAAAAGAAATTATTATATTTTGAATAATCTAATATTTTCAATATATCTTGAATAATCTGATTATCCAGAAAGAAATTATTCAAATTTCAATTTTTAAACCATAAAATGTTAGATTCCGAATTCATTATGCTTAATTCATCCACAGCATAAAAATTTTAGCAGAAGGACGAGAATTATCCCACATTTACATTTAGTAATTTACGGAAATTGTTTATTTAGATAATTATTTTGTGGCTTATAGCTACCTGACTTGAATTATAGTCTCTACGTGATTAGAGTAGATCATTCTTTGTGCATACAAGTTTTTCCTACTTCTTTCCTTTAAGTGAATCATGGGAAGAAAAAAAATGAATGTCATTCCCATGCAGTTTACCAAAAGTGAAACATTGTCATCCTAATACTGGCAAAAGGAAATGAATCGCGTCTCTTCAAATATTAAAAGCATTTTCAGGATAAAATATGGATATCGTAGAGGAGTCGAAATTGAATTTCCTTAATGTTCCAACATTAATTAGGGGGAAGAGCTATTTTGTCGTACGCTTCGTTTTGTTCATTGTTCGCGCTCGCCGTACACCCGCCGACTGTAATAATGTTACTGCAATTAAGGCTTCCCGATTTGGCTACATTCGATAATTCTTAATTTTATTTGCAGTATCAACGCCCGTTTCCTTTTAAGGTAAAATAAAGATAATTTTCTCACTTCGAATCGGATCAAAACGTAAAAAGGACCGAATGCCTCATTTTGAAAGACTCTGGTTTTTATTTTTAAGAAATAGAGGTTAAAAAGAGGTCAAAACAAGATACGTCTTTAGCTTTTATCTTTTAACACTTATGTAAGAGTTGAAACTGAATGATTTTAAGGAAATCGGAATTTCTAACTTATATTTCAAAAATAATAATCATATTAGAAAATGATGGTCAGCTTCCGATTAATTTAAAGAAGTGGACAAAAAAATTAATGCCGCAGAATAAGAGTGTCTAATTTTTGTTTAGAAAAGAAAAACAATAAAGAAAAATGAGATCAACTTCCAATTCTTTTCGAGAGTTAATAAAAAAATTAATACCGCAATATAAATCAAAAATACAATAAGGAAATAATAAAAAGGAAACTTGAGACTCAACTTTAGCACCTTTCCTGGATTTCGTATTAGAATGTTGAAAGAAATTGAATGATACATTTTCAGAGATTTTGGTTTAAATTTGAAAAATAATCTTGACATGAGTTTGAAACTAAATAAAATTTATTACTGTTATTTATTACTATTATTTATAATCATTATTAAAATTTTATAATTATGCTAAATTTAAGCGTGCATAAGAAAACTGTGTATGCATTTCAAATTAATAAATTTACGGATTACTTCATAATTACTAGGCTTTAGGCTAATTCTTCAAGATTCGACATCCGCAGAAAACAAATACTTAACTTAACAAAAAATGCCCTTTACAATATTATGAAAGTGCATCAGAATTGTTTGCTTTGTATTAAAAGTGTTGTTAAGTATATTATAATCGAAATCTTTCTTAAACTCTCCCCCTCCCTTTTTTAAAAAGAATATTGATTTCTTATTTCAATCATAAATCATAAATTGTAGACTAAATTATTCCAAGCATAAAAATTGTTGAGATATTTTTAAAAAAATTAAAGCTTTTGTTGACACGAAATAAGATTTATTTAAAACAAATTTTACTATGACTTATAACAAAAGGGTTAAAACATAAATAAACGATGAATTGAATTGATTTAAAATTTTACATTTTTGAAGTTCAGTGTTCCAAACTCTCTCCGAAATAGTAAGTGCCATTTGATAACTTTGGAAGAAATAATGCAAAAACAGATGCATGCCAGTATCTCTAACTTGCACAGCGGCAAGCAGCAACAAAATGCAATGTCTGATAAAATAATGTTAGGAATGCATAATACATGGAGTTTTCGAAAACATCCTAAAGTCTTACATGATGGGGGAGCCTAAAATCGGATGAAAGGAAAAAGGCCATGCAGATTGTGCACATTAAGCTCTAAAAATCGCGAGGCTACAAATGGCTCACCCTTCCTCACAATCCTTGTCTTGTTCTATCTTTATTTATCTGCGGAAAGCTTGCCGAAGAAAGATGGAAAAAGAGTGCCGGCATCCAAAAATTCTCTCGGCATTGCTTTTTTCTTCGATGCCAGCTTTTTCCTCCATTGGCGCTACATTCTCGCTATGTGGCGATGATAAATGGGAGATGCTAGTTCGATAAAAATCTCTCGTTAAATTCAGCCAGGAAATCAATCGTTACCAGCAGAATTGTAGGAACAGTCTTTTAGATACAAATATCAAACTTGATTGCATTTAAGCCAGTTTTTACATCTCCACATTTCAACTGAATAATTCTGCTTAAATGATTATTTGGAATATAGAAAATAATATTAAAAATATAATTTTCATTTATATTTTTTCAAAAAATTTGTAAAGGATTTATTTAGGAAATTTCATATTATGTATGTATAAAATAACACATAAAAGTACATAAAACATGCTCCACAATAAAAACGGTCATCGCAAGCTCAGAAATATATTTAAAAATTAGAAAAAAATAACTTATATTCTTTAAACTATTAAAAATAAACCCATTTTTTCAAAAGAGGCAAAATGGGATTGAAATATATTATTTATTGTATTATTTTCTCAATTACGCTATAAAAGAAGATTATTAATGAATAAGAACACATCTTGCAATGCTGCAATTTGCAAATGCTGCGTTATATAGCAGAAACGGAAAGGAATCCTTTTCCCACTACTATATTGTATAAGGTTAAAAGTTATTTCTGCGTTCGAATTTGACGTTCAGAGGAAAATGAAGTAATCTTAACAATCAAGTAATGAGGTTTATTATATTAAGATCAAACAATAAAGGCAAAAAAAGTTTCCACTTTTAAGATCACGTTGTTAACTATTGTAGAATCGCATTTCTTGAAAACAATCGGATTGTGACTTCATAAATGATATAAGGTTTTATGAGATTTTTTAAAAGTATGATATTCAGATGGTAATAATTTAAAAATATTATATAATAAAATATGACATGATGGTTTGATCAGCTATTTCGGGTATAGTGTCGTAAAAATAACTCTTTTATTACAATCTTTATTATATACTTTACTGCTTCGTATATTTTTTTTAAAGACAAAGCAATGAAAGATATTTTTTAAAGCTAGAAAATGCTACAAATTTAAATATATGAATAAATCATTTAATTCCTTTTTTATATTTTTAAAAACATGGATTTTGTTTATTATAAATATTTTTAAAATTCAAATTTCTAAAACTTTTAAACAAAAAAGAGTAGAGTTTTCCTATTAATTACTACTTTTTTAATTAAAAAAACGTCTACAATTTTCAAAAAATATTTATTAACTAAAAAAAATTTTAAATTGTACAAACTTTCTTTGAACTGCTGTAGATTTGAAAGTGGTTGACCTTACACGTGAGTTATAATTTAATATTCATTGCTATTCTTGATATTAATATAAAGAAAATATATTAAAATATAGCTAGTAGAGAGAAAATAATGGATCGTTTAATTAAATTTCATTGAAATTCAAACAAAAAAGTTCTCTTAAAATTTCATATGAAATTACATGTGTAGATTGTTATTTAATACTCTTTCTATGAAATATCAAAAAAGAATAAAAAAAATTTATTTAGAAAACTGGAAACATTTTTTTAATTGAATTGTAAAATTAACTTTTCTATCTTTCGACAATGAGCTTTAACAAAATTTCTTTTGAACAAATTAACTACATGTATGGAAACTGCTTTATCTCCTTTCTGCGATACCATAGTTTTTGTTTTGAACGGATACATGTGAGTCATATATGTTCAACGAGAAGTTATTTTCAAACAGAATGAATTAAATATAACTCACAAGACACATAAGTTAAAAACCACAAAACAAACAGTGTAAACGCAAAACAGAGTTCTTATTTTAATACAAAAATGAATTTTTATTCAGGAGTTAACCATTTCTTAAATCATAATTAATGCAGATATGGAATAAAGATTATTTATTTGTGATTATTTGCATACATGCATGCAAATTCCTTTGTTAAAATAATACTAATAATAAAAACATCTCCATCAGTGATATTTAAAAACACATGAAATATAACTACTATTTCAAACGTCAAAAAGATATAGCTAAGATTTCGAAAGGATAAAAAAGAATAGTCGAATTGTTTCTACTGGAGAAATAATAGAAATAAATCTATTCCGAAACAATATTACTTAAGAGGTAAAGATATCTTAATACCGAATAATTAAATTTATTTTTCCAGATTCTGTTGTTGAGCTATCAAACACATTAACTTTCGCCGATGATGCTTAAAAACTTCCAAAAATACAAACCTCCCTACAAAAAATCAAAAAGATTTGGCGCTCTTTGGCGTATTTGAAGAGCAATTTTTTTCACAATAGTAGCAATGGCAGCCCTGTTTACCTTAGCTCATAGAATACGGTAGGACCTTCGGTCCGTACTGTAGGGCACACTATTTTACTTTGATCCTCCTAGATCCGATCCCTATCAGGTTGGATGTTAGGGATTTCAGCTACCAGTGGGAGTTTTCAATTACTCACTGGGCCCAGATTTCACCATTTATCAGGAAGGATTTGGCCCTGAGATTATAATGTCGCACTGTTGAATCAGCGCTGTGCCTGTACATCCTTTCCACCTCCCTGCGTTTTCGTTTCTCTTTTGTCTTCGGTTTTCCTCTATGTACCTGCTTTTTTTCATCCCACTGGGTTCATTTGATATTCTTCTAATATCACGGATTTCTTGCAGACCACCTGCTCTTGGTGAAGAATGGTCTCCTGGAAAAGATTTGCGAATTATTCGCTCTGGAATCCGCAGGTGGGGGTTGATCGATAGAACCGGGAATCCTGCAGCTTAGTTAAAGTGATAAATTCTCAAGAAAAGGAAAACAGAGGGCCACACATTAGGTAAAACAGGTGTTTACTTGGGATAAAGTTACGCCTTCTTTTGGAATTTAGATCCCGTTTTTGCCACCTGCTGCGTAAATGGAATTTCGAGAAAATGGGAAACAAAAGAAATTCCTTCTGCATTGTTAGATAGAGACGAAATGGGTCAAGGAAGGGCAGCTTCAGTACTTTAAATTGTAATTATTAAAGGGTAATTTAGATTTTTAATATTTTGAAAGATTAGTGTTCAAGTACTAAAAAAGATATAACGATAAATAAATATAGTTTAACTTTTAAAGAATTCAATATTATGTTAGAATAAGGCACTAAAGTTTGAAATTTTTTTCAAAATTCAATGATAAAGAAATGGAACGATAAAAGTGAATGTATATGATATAATTGGCATCCCCAATTTATAATTTAGTCAATGACTAAAAAAATCTCTTATTCTTTTAAAATTCGGTTGAAACGGTATACAGAAAGCTAAAAGGAAATTGAGCTTTTATAGTAATCTTTTTAAATAATAAGTAAAATGTTTTTGATTAATAAACACGTAATTTTCATTATTAACGATTTAGACCTGCGTGGTATAGTTTATTTTTAAATATGTATATCATAAAGTTTATTGTTAATATTTATGCCGCCAGACCTCCAAAAATCATAGAACCCCATTATTTTATCGACTCAGTACTAAATGATTGGAACTTTCAAGAACCGATAATTAGAGAAAATATAATATAATAAACTATCCGTTGTAATGTTATTACGATTTATTCATGTTTTATTACTTAGACTCCATTTAAAACTGTTTTAATTAAATGTGTAAATGCAAAATTAACTATGAAATCTATTCGAAAAACAAATCTGGTAAAATTTAAAAAAAAGAGCATTCCTTTTGAAGATAAAAACTCTACATTTAAAAAAAGATTTATAACGTTTTTTATTTCATGAAACAGATGTATAATTCACAATTTATATTTCATACTGAAATCAGACATTGTTTTATGACAGAAATTTTGCTGTTTGAAGCAGATGTTTTTGTATTCGATGTAAGTGAATGCTTCAACAAAATTTTAATACATGACAGAGTTAATAAAAAACAACTTGTGAAATATTCAATAATCATCTGTATGAATATGAATAAATGTACAAAACATGAAAACTTAAAGAATTCTATGTTTTCACGAGTAAATTTTATGGTAGTGAAAAAACCAGCCTTAAATTATTTTAAGGCAATTTAGAAATGAAAGCGTAATTTTAAAGAGTATTACTTTTATTCATGCTTTAATTTCATTCTGTAAAGTTATGAAAAGAAATTTAATTCAATAAACTTTTCTCAATAGAATTTTTCAAATCTTTTCATCGTAAGACTTCGTCTTAGCTAAAATATCAATTTTCACTAAGGTATCCGGTACATAAAGAAGGATTTTAAAAAAGCTGTTTGTAAAATCATTTATATATATATTTAACCAGTTCCGAGTCCTTTCTTTTAATTCTTTCAGCTATGAAAGGAAAAAAGAATATAGTCTGAAGAAAAAAACTAAGCGAAGATATTAAAAGAAAAAAATCCCACCTGAAAAAGAAAAACAAGAGAAAGGCTCCTCCAGAAGAAGTCTGCATATATTCAGAACGCTATTCAAGTATCACTACGGGGCAGAACAAAATAAAAAAAAATTACCGAAAGAGCAGAAAGTAATAAGAGTGTTTCTTTTACAGAGGGGAGAAAAATGGAAACACGTGTGAAAAAGATTAGACAAATAAAAAGATAAGTTAGCTGGCGAAAGAAGTCCGTAGCAAAAAAATAGCCACGGAGAGTAAAGCTTTGAACTACAGGCCATGGGCCGCGAAGTCTAAGGCGTCTAGTGATCTCCCTATGGGCTAAGGTTAAGAGGGACAGGTAAATCCCCAAATCTGGTTTAAGAGGTCTCAAAGGGATTAGACAAGAGCGTCTGACATCTGGGTTTTAAGGCCGCCGCAGACAAGTCATATGACCCATTCGGGCTGTCTGCTCTTCAGAGATCTTTTAGGTGAGTCCCACAGGTCCAGCGATTTTCCTCTGCAATGCGCCCGATGACATAGCCTTATTACAATAGATTCCCAGACTTTTCCACCGGAAGAGTTCTTAAACGTTTGCTGTTCCTTGACTTAGTTCAACGAGACACGGATCGGCAATCAGTCCGATGGCTCACCTGAACTTTTATTAGTTGATAGTGTTGATACCTGCATGATTCAACTTAGTTTATTTAAGTCGCAATTATTGGATCTCAAGGTTTTAGGGATGATTTTTTTCCTCATCAACAATTAAAAGGCTAAAAATTGTTTGATTTGTTCCGGTATTTGTACTATAAGATATAATGCAATTTCTTTGAATCCAAATGGACGGGATTTTTTTTTTTCGGATAATAATTTATTAATGAGAATGTTTTGTCTTGAAATTTTCAAAAAAAAAATTAATAGTCATTTTTAGCTATTGGAATAAGTGTTGGTTGAAGTTTGCTAGTTCATTTAAATCTGCCAAGGATGTATACATGAATTAACGGCGAAATTAAAAATGAATGTCAGTAAACAGTATTTATGTAAATTTCTATTATTTTCTTCCTCCTTCCTAAAATCATTCTTATTATTTTAATTATTATAATACTAAAATTGTATTAAGTTAATTTATTATGTAGAATTTGGAAAAAAAACTTTGGATTAATTTAATGCTTGCTTTTCTTTTCTAATGACGAAATTCATGAAACGTTTTGAAACTTAAAAATGTAATCTAAAAGCAAATAACTATTCATTTTTCTGCCAACTGATACTATTGCAGCTAATTTTGTTGCTGGATATTAAACATTGATTCTGGTTTTTAATTATAGTTATTAAAATCCATTTGAATTCTTAAATTCAAATATGTTTTCCTTATTCTGCTAATGAAAGCAATTATGGGAAATTTGATTTCAGTTTATTAAATTTTAGCCAATTTTATTTCGATGATTACCAAAATTGTTGAAACAGTAATCGTTATTTTCGAATGATATGCATATTAAGGGTTTATCATTTTTAAAAGCTCTAAAAGTTTCAAAGAGTTTTAAATTTAAAATTGAGCCAATATTATAATTTTTTTATCTTGAGTTGAGATTTGATTTTAAAGTATCTGATCGACTCAAAAGAAACTTGTAGTCATCTTTAGAGCAAAGATCTTTCTGCCCAGTCTCGTCTTATCGTGCATAAGAGCATTGTCTCGGAAGACTTTACAATATTTACCTCCCAAACTGCGACATTTTTTTTTTATCAGTCGATCGTTGGATTAATGCATTTTGGCTCTTATGCGTTCCGCTGAGCGATTCCCATCACACGCTCGGACTCCTAAAAATGCTCCGGATCCAGCCCTGCGATAAGTAAGCGAGCGCGGATTGTAATGAAGCTCTGTTATAACAGCGCGTCTTATCAGGGCTTTCGTTTAAGGATCATAGCAGTGGAAAAATTGACGGAATGCATATTTGAATACAAAGAGCCGCCTCAAGCAGCGATGATAAACATAGCCATAAATTTTATCATCGTCATTATCGCTGCAGTAATATGATTAGTTTTGGAGAGTTTTCAGCACTAACGCTGCTTTGTGTATTTTCTTCGCTCCCTTGTGGTGTTGATGAACATAGCGATGAAATGGCTAACTTATCGAAACTATCCTCTCGTGATGTTTTAGCGAGAAACTCTTTCACATCAAAGCCCGCGAATGAGCGGAAGAGGCGAACCCTTCATGCAAATAATACGCATTTAAGCAAGTATTGTTAATTAATTTAGCATTCACTTTAGCTCCTGGTTTTCTTCATTGACGGAACGCACTGGCACGGACGGGTGGTTTCCCGCTCAACGCATTCAATACAGTGATGTTCAGATGCGAGATTTATTGAATCAGAAAACTGTTTGACGGAACTTTTTACTTTGCCGGAGAGAGGAAACATCCATCTGGTAGACCTAATTTATTACAGCTGAATCCTTTAGTTGACACGGAGTTTCTCTTCTTAAAAAATGCGGTGCTCGCAAAATCCTTAAGATAAAATATAAATCCCGCACTTTTCAAAAATTCATATTTCTGCCACTAAAATAACCTTTTATGCGGACTTGGGGTATCGTGCTCAATTTTATGCAAAGTAGTGTTGCCGTCAATTCTGCCTTGCAGCGCATTTTTTACCGTTTGTAAGCTTTGCCAATAATGTTTTGTACATCCCACGAGTAATGGGATAAAGAAGGCAAGGTATTTATACCCTCCTTCCAGCCAGGGTCTGACGTGCAATGGAAGTTGCCTTCGCGGAACACCTTCTTTCAGCCCGGGGGACGAATTTTGGGAGCAATGGAGCTATTTTAATGAGCGCACCCCCTGAATAATATGAAAGAATGATGATCGCCAGAAATCCCAGCTTCGAGGCCGTATAAAAATACGCCTACGTATATAAAACATAATGGGAAGTAGACAGGTGGTCAATGATAAAGACTGCTTGGGATGAGAATGAGAAAACATGCGGTTCGCGGCTTGCATGTGAACGCTCGAGGTGGCGCTGTTAGTCGAGGAAAAAGCGGCTGAAAGTGAATATGTGAGCGAGCTTATAGCTAGAAAATGAATATACCAGTGCGCGCTCGGTGGCCTATCTATTATTTAGAACTAACATCCATTTGGCCCCTACCTGAAGGTATTATGGAATGCAAAATTTATGAACATTGAGCTCCGTCAGGGAATGACAATTCACGGGAAGCGTTTTTCCCTGCTTTTGGAGTACCCCCTTGCAAATTTACTCCCCCTTCCTCACGAAATACCCTCACTATTTGCTCTGCTCAACACTTGTCTTCGGTTAATGGGACCAAGGAGATGGAACAGTAATAACCCAGGTAAAACACACCGCTACAGAAATACACCTGATGATGCCCACGTAACCATGGTGACCAAGGGATAATTAGGAGAAAGATTCTTCCCCTTCATACTTGTTTTACGCCTTTTGCTACATATGTCTTGACGACTTTAAATGGATTACCGAAACAGTGACACTGAGAATCGTTTTTAAAAGGTTTAAAGAGAGCAGGGCATTATAGCTAACATTAGCCGAGTTTTTTTCCCTTTAACTAGACTTCAATTTTTGCCGTCGCCTCTTTACTTAGGACTTGCGAATGAGTCCCTTCGAGGGAAAAAAAGCGGTTGACCTTAATTTGGTTATCATCCTTAGATTCTTATGCATTCAGTGTGATTACTTCTATCTTTCTTCAAGAATATTCGTTTTCCTTGAAGACATAAGGAAAAATATACAATGGATGCCACAAGAAAATTTTATTTGAGCATACTTCAAAAAGTTTTGCAGAAAATATGCATAAATTAATAAAGTGCATAAAGATTTGCACTTCATTAATTTTAGAATTTCATTTTTAATTATGCTCTTATTTGATAGGTGATGATAACTTGTAGTTATAAAAATGTATATTTTATACAAGTCTTTAAATATTATAAGCACTGGTCACAATTTATTACTTGTACAATATTTTTTTCAAGCAAAAATTGATCTATTATGTCCAATATATATTTAAGGAAAATTTTCTATTTAAACATATAGTGTTTAATTAAACTTTCTGATTTTCAATAATTACAAATAAATTCATTATATTATTTTTAGAAGTAAATCAAAGTAAAAAGAATTTTTTTACTGGTGCTGGAATAATGATTTTCTTATTATCATAATTCCTTAAAATATCAATTATTTAAAGAAGGATTGAAATCAATAAATTTTCTCGAGTACACTCCTTTATCTTTTGTTAGAATATGTAACAGAATCTGGTTTAATGAATTCTTTAAAAAATACCACCAGTTCATTCTCTAATTAAAGAATAGTTATTGCTTCTTCTTGTGTACAACCGACCACCCCGTGAATAGTGATTGCTATTTCTTATTTCATCAAATGTTCTTTTTGATGTTTTCGGAAATACAGAGAAATCTCGGTTTAAGGTTTCCGATTTAATTTTTTTCCAAATATAAGGCCCTTATTTACCAGCCTCAAATAATTTTTTACTCTCGTAAGGTTAAAAATGATTTGACGTTATAATTTTGAAATATTAACCGAATTTACCGTTTTTTCGTCACTAAGAATTCAGTACAATTAATTGTTAATTGATCACTATACAGGCCATATTGTAGATTTAACGTAACAAAATATACAATTTCACAATCAAACCTCAATCTTGTGATTTGAGGATGATACGATCATTTAAAGTGCACTATTGAAATAACGTCTGAAAAATACTCCTGAATACAGAATCTGGAGGCAAGAAAAAAAATCGGTAAACGAGATAGAAGCCTTTCATATCATTTCTTCAGCATTGGAAGGAATCGAAAATAAATGCATCTCAAAAGTGGTTTTTAGCAGATTAAAGGTGGTGAACATTCCAATAAAAGGGAAAGGTTCTTTCATATTTCAGATGTCTTTGGGAATTATTATTATTATTACATAATTACATATAATTTTGCAATTTAAACGTCCTTACATCAGAAATTTCGACTCTAAGTGATTTGATAGAAGCAAAATCGGATAATTCAAGCAATAATCTAGATGATAATGAAGGACATTAAAATTCTTCTGCGAAAGAAGACATGCTATCTTTGAAAATAGTAAACTTTAAAATAGGGAATACAAGTAAAAAAAAATTGTAAAAATCCATAAATATTGAAAATGTTTGCGATGCAGCTGATAAAAATACGATGGAAAGTAAAACAATCAATCTCTTTTTTTAAAAAAAGTAAGTTTAAAAACTCAAGTCCAAACCATTGAGAAGGAAGAAATAAATGGAATCTAATATAAATTAGCTTTTATTCAAAGGTCAATGTTTTTATTTCTGATATTCCCCGATTTATCATTTCCCACATATAGCGTTAAGTTTCTTTTCGATCCCCTTCAATGACGTTAAATCCAGGTGTTACTGTAATCTCAAAATGAAATGAAAGAAGAAATTGCTTTTTTTATAGGCATTTCTCTTTCAAATTAAATAATCATTTTAATATATTTGTTTTTATACTTTTGCAGGTTTTTCCTGAAATTCTTCTTGAAATGTAACCAAAATTGTTTAAAAAATGCTGGTAATCCCAGGGACATGAGAAGATTTCTGGTAAGAATTTTATCATTTGAATATCTTTGTTATATTATTTATAAGAAAATATTACTATTTAATATTTAAAAATGCATTATAGCAATCACCAGTTGCAATACTAAAAATGTTTGAACGGAAATTCTTGTTAAAAAATCATAAATATCATTTAATGAAATGCCACCTAATTTGTAATTTATGATGCGAATCCTCCAAATTTGGCTGTCATTTCAGAAATACATAAATGAAATAAAATGTTTTAAGTTTATAATTTCTGATTTGAATGACAACAAAAGATTTATGGAAATTAAAATAAAAGAAGCTTTATTATAGAAGTTTTCAGCAATTTTTATTTCAGATAGCATAAAATTAATCTATATAAATTATTCCATTATTTCTTCAAAACAACATATATTAATAAATGATATTCAATATTTTAAAACTAAATCACCAAAAATCATGGACAGATGTTATGTAACCTTTTAAAATTCGAACAATACAATTAAAACAAAACGATGATTTTCAGAGTTTTTTCAATGTGTTGTAATCTTTTCGGTTTTTTTAAATATCTCATCGTCATTTTGTTATAATATTTTCTGTTTAAAGATAGAATACTAAGAGTCATTGACATTATCCATACTTGGAGGGTTTAAGTTTTGATTGACAACAACCTGTTCATTAGCGAAGTGAATATAAAGACATTACAAGAAAGTGGAACAAAGGAAGGGTGGTGGACTTTTAGTTTCTCCAATTCCCCGAATCATTTGTGAATAAATATTCTCCAGACATGAGGAGGGAAAAAAAAGACGCACTGATCTTTTCAACCACCATCCTCTGAACAGTGCAGTGTCTTAGTAAGCCTATTTCCTTTCCAAGTGTGCACGAGTTGCTCCTTTGAAGGTTAACAGGCCGACATGATTGGGAATGTATGAAATTTTCGGGCGAAGGGTTAAGTGCTAGCATAGGATTGGATGGAGGGATCGTGCTTATTCCCTTTTCTTTCTTCCGGGGCATCCCTATGGGTGCGCAGGATCCCGCCCACCCTAGAAGATGGATGAGAGACGCGGCTCTTCCCAGTAGGGCTGTAAAGCTTTGAGATAAAAGCTCTGTTGTGGCTAATGCGAAGAAGGGAGAAATTTGTCGCAATCCCCAAGGATCTTTTCCTCACTCCTTCGACCCAAGGTCCAAATTTCCCACGGCGTTCATCCGCACCCCCACCTCCTTGATTAGCGGACGTAAATTTGGGAAGGCAAAACACATTTCGGTGGGGTCAGAAAACGCCATCCTACAGGTAGAAAAGCTCGGGCCTGTCAACGGAAGAGCTGTTTATTTATGCAATTCTTTCCCTTATCGGAGGCTTGTGTCCTTACGAGCCACTGGGGAACGCAAGGCGGGCGCGGAATGGGCGGGGAGGGAGGGAGGGAAGTGCATTTGTATGCTGATGTGTCGTGCGGTTTGCGCAAACGCTCGATATGCATGCCATTGAAAGTGTCGAAAAGAAACGTAACTTGGGGATCGAACTCTTCATTACAGATGCGAACGTCGTGCCGGGGAGTCTGTCCCACGAGACCCCCAGTAAGTGAAGAACAACTATCGCCCTACTCACACGGAAAAAACACAATGATCTTTAACATTTTTCTCCCTATCGTATCTTGGTCGGTGCTGTATCGAGTGTGCTCTGTCTATCTTCTTTCTCTTCCTCTTTTCCTATTCTCTCTCTCCCTCTCTCTTTTTTTTATCTTGACGCGTGTTCCACGATAAATATGTGCAGAATGGAGATGCACGTCTATACAAAAGCGGACCCGCCACGCTAAGAATGAATCGGGGAAAGGAAAAGAGGGAGATAGGAGAGTGAAAAAGAAAAAGAATAAAAAAAAGTTAGAGAAAGATAGAAGAGTGTAAACGAGTTGCGAGTTAACAGGAAAAACGCCTCCAGCTTGGCGGTCCATTCAAAAGGCTGCAGTTAACAATAGAAGTAGCAAATCTGGATATATAACGAAGCTTCCTGATGCTCCGCTTTTCAACGCTGGGAAAATTCGGCAGTCTCAATTGAAATAGATTCTTCTGCTTCTGCTTCTTTTTTCGTTTTTATCTTTTCATATATTCGACTAGGTTTTAAAGGAAAAGTGGACGCATATTCGGCATGTTTTCTTTCTTTCTGTTTCTTTGTCATTCAGGGGGAATACCGAATTCTTTGATTTCATTAGGCTCTGCAAGCAGAAAAGAAAGTTTCAAGGAAAGTAATATATCTGCTTTAAATTTCTCGTATCTCTACGCGCGCTTCTTTTTCATTTCATCAGAGAATATAAACAGTATCCTAATCTATAAAATTCTCTAAGCAATTTGTGCAACTCCTTTGCTATAGAGAATAATTTCAAACGTTTTCAAAACACTTATTTTTATAGTTTTATTTTTTTATTATTATTATTACTATTAAAATTGCGTCAAAATATCTTGTGACACAATCTTGATACCAGTAATATTAACTGACTCGAAACAATTTACTATAATTTGAAGTAGTTTTTTCCACAATATTTAATTTTTAAATTATTATATTATTTTAATTGAGGTTTTGGCTTAAAACTAGTCCCCGATAAAAAAATCCAGATATTTTCTTTTACATTTTTTTTGCATATTTACTTTAGCTAAAGATTTTACATTTAGATTTTGTATTTTATAATCAACTTTAAGGCTGAATTTCATAGATAAGATCACTAAATATAAACATTTAAAAGTGCACGAACCCTCCCCCTTTTTTTAAAATAAAAGGCGAAACTATTTTTCCGTGCTGCACATTTTTCTTATTCAAGAATTTCCTACCATATTCAATGGCATCCATTCTTTTTAAAATGTAACAATAATGGTAATGACTTTATAATTTTTCACCTCTGTGTTAGCATTCTCCTTCCACGACTTTTTTCAAAGGTCTAATTCTTTTATCTTATGATTCTGTTTTCCTACCTTCATTCTAAACGATGAAATGATTGAATTTCATCCAGCATCTTTCATAAATGGACAGGAATTGCTTTGGTTAACATGCGGCTATCGTTCTCAGAACAAAGTTTAAAAAAAGTTCGTCATCTAAAATAAATTTTCCATTCGTCTGCTGACCAAGACATTTTGACAATGAAATCACGAAGACAAGCTTCTAAAATTTAATAAACTTCCTTACCAGGAGTCCCAGAAGAGTTTCCTACCTACCGAAGTCTTGCTCGTTCAGCTTTTTAAGCTGAAACAGAAGGCGCTCCTAGAATTTCGAGTTTAAAGTGGAAAGCCGGAAAAGTTTAAATCTAATCTAACAGTAGTTAGCATTCCTTACATGGTACCCCCAACGGCTTCCTTTCTATAACGCAAAAAGACACTGGACATATCACTGGAACAGACTTCGTTCCACCAATGAACTTGGTAACTGCTGGAAATAGGATATTGTTCCCCGTCATGTTTCAATTGATACTTTAAATGGGTTGGGGGGCAATCGTAATTTCCTTTAAAAATCTTTTAGCGGATAGAGAATGCGCTGCTGTACGTTTTCTGAAATAAAATAAGAACCATCCAATGAACTGGTTCAAAGTGATGAACTCCGTGCATCTAGTTGCCCATTACATTAGTAGAATTTCATGCCCAGTGTCCGAGTCCCATACCGATATCTTTTCAAAGGTAACTAGTTTATGGAAAGAATTCGAGAGTTCCTTAATTCTTAGCTTGAAGTTTCTTTTATTCATGTACTTTTGAAATAAAATATAAAAAAGGAGTTAGAAATCCTCTCTCATAGATAAAATTCATATCATGTTGCTGGGCTTGTTAGAAGCAACCTGCCTTAATGTCTTTAAACAATATCGAATCTTAATCTGACATTCCTTAGTACTCAAAAATATATTAAGAATCACTACTTTTAAAGCTTTCAAGTAAATATCTTAGTTCTTATCAAATCGAATTTTAAGAAAACCTTCTCTTTTCTTGTTCTCATCAAAAAATTGCATGAATTAATGAAATTGATTAATAAAAGCAAATTCAAAGGTACAGATTCTGCACGAAGTATTTAAAACAAATTTCAACTTAGTGTTTAAATAATTACTTTAAATACAAACTTCCTTAATATTATTAATCAGAGGCATTCATTCTTTATCAAGAACTTATAGCACATTCAAATTCAGTGGTGAAAAATTACTTTAAACACAATGTTTTCCATCAGTATAAGTAAGAAATAGCAGCGATAAAAGTATGTTACAAGTTTTTTAAAAGTCAAAAGTTTCAATTGCATTAAAACCATTATAAATTCATAAATAAGCGATAGCAAAATCAAATACATTTGCAATATAATTCAAGTTTCACACGTAGTCAGATATACATCTTTTAAGTCAAAATAAATTTCAGAGGTGATTTTTCCTTGCTGAGTAGGATTTGTTAAAAAGGCATGTTTTTCCCCTAATGGGAAAATAGCATATATCTGATAGATATTGTCATAATCAGATGCACGAACGCAAGATTGTTTTTTGGCTGGAACTAATTTATAATCGATTCACAAATAACAGCTTTTTTTAAACAGTTAAAAAAATCCTTAAGCGAGCTAGTGACATTTCGCATCTAGAGTTTTATTTCATATTTAATATATGTGTTATTTAAAAATGATGTATGAAGAATAAGATAATTAATCAATACAAAAAATAAATTCCTATATTATTCCGAAACGGCTAAGCAAATAACGAATGAATCTTAAAAAACTCAATTATTTCGCATTTGATTTCTTTTTTTTCCTATTAATTGACTTCAAAAATATATAATAAAATTAGTTGCGACAGTTAATAATTTACATTCGATGTAGATGAAAGCACAATTTAATTAAACTAATTTATTTATTACATCTTTTTCATTTATTAAACAAAGGAAATTTACATTCAACAAAGTAAATTAATAAATTAAAAGATCATCATATTTTACCCTTAGCATTTCATAAATATATCTTTCATTAAAATTATCTATGCATTTATGATTAAACATACAGAGAGTGCATATGCAAACACTGTGATTAATCTTTTATTAGTTGCAGATGAAAATTAATACGAATATTCATTTGAATTAAAAGTAACTCGTTGGAATATTAATTATTAGAAAAAAATCTTGCTTGAATGCTATTAATTTAGTAATTAAAGAAATAAATTTCATTCTTTTTAGTGAGAAAAATGAAAGCTAGATTTAAAACATAACAAAAATTGTAATATTTTTTTGCATAATTTATGCATTGCCATCTATATACATTGTAAAATGCAGTTCCTTTCAATATATTGAAGAACAAAACATAAAAGGCCATTAGAAAGTAAAAATAATGCTAGAATAAAGCTTTTTATAATAGTTATAATGTCAGTTATGATTAAACATCGAGAGATGATTTGGCATAGAGTATGCAAAAAACTTTGAAATTATCGTCATATATAAATCAATTAAAAAGCTAAATTACATTCTAATCTGAGAAGAAAAATGTTATTTCTTTACACATGAAATTCCAGCGCATTTTGCATAATTTATTTCACCATTTCTTCTCTACACACACAAGAACAAAAAAATGCGGTTCCCTCAAAAGTATCGGTGAAGAGAATTTGAAAAGGAAAAACAAAGTCTCTCCTCTTTCTCCGTAGTTATTAGGTCGCCTATGATTCAATATCCAGCGATGCTTTTTACTAAGGGTGAAAAAAACCTAGACACTCGGAAACATCGTCAAGCTTCAAATCAAGTTCGAGAAATGATCGTGAAAACAGAATATTTCGTAGCGAAGTATTCGGACGTGAGCGTCGTATTTTCTACGTCTTATATGTGATATTTTTTCTCTATTGGGCTACAAGATCAAAAACTAAACAAATAAAAGTGGGACTGAAAAAGATTCTGACAGTAGCAAAACAGAGGGTGTCTTGTATTATTCAGCCATGCACTGCTTCATGGTGAAAGCTAGCAAGGCTCTTGCATATTTTAGCAGGCTAAGAGTTTTCTACTGTCATCGTCGTAGCGTGTTTTGCATGGCGGATGATTCCGTTTTTCCATGCCTTTTTGCTCTTACGAAACAAGGCTAAAAACGAATTGAGCTTCGACCTTTGCACGTTGTTATTCACGAGAAAGTGGGAGATATATTTCTTGCACCAGGCCCCTCGATTTATTTATTTTTCCTTTCACTATTGTGCGGTGCATTTTCCTCAAAGTAGTCTGGGAAAAAGAGTAGGAAAGATTTCTTTTTTTGAATTCGTGGAGTGAGAGAAACTTATCTCAGTCGAGTGTGAACTCAGCTTTTACGAATATTGCACCTCAGCGCATTGAAATGGCACAGAATGTAGTTCAAACATTTACGTGGTAATTGAGGAAGCCCTTTGAAGTGTTTGCCAAAGCCTGTCTTCTTTCAATTTGTTTTTACACATGAATGCCTAAATTCACACGAATGTTTGAATTTAAGCATTTTCTTGGAGATTTCATTTCTTTAAATCTCAATTTAACTTCGAATATCACTTTTCTTTCAAACATTTCATGCAAATTGCTGCGCAGTGAATTGAACGGAGTTTATATATATGCATATGTAAAGCTATTTTTAATTTTAAAAAAATAGACAAAGAGTTCTCATTAAATCATGAGTTTACTTATTTATATTAATACGGAAAAGGCTATGTTTTTAACAGTTTTTAAAAAATTCAGCTTGCTGTAGAAAGCTCTCAAATTTTTTAATACATTTTTTAAAATCACTTTTAAAAGTTCTTTGTTAAAGTAAAGTCTAGAGAGCGACACACTCAGCACAAGAATACAGAAAACAGCGAAATGGGTATATAAAAGTGAATTCAGAGTTTATGTAGTTTCATATGTGAATTCGCTATAATTTTTGATGAAAAAACATTTATTTTAAAATCGATTTTTTCTTATGATATGGTAACTTAATGTTGAATTGTTAGACATAATTTAGTTGCAGACAAGAGAGGTAAATCCAAATTATCGGACAACTCAGAAAGATAAGGCTTTAATTTAATCTATTAGAGAACTGGCGAAAATAATCGTGTCATACAACGACGAAGCAGAGCTAGATTAAGACAAATAGATCGCTGTTATGGAAATTTCAATTTCATTTCAATTTTCATTGCGATATATAGAAATTTTCATTAAGTAATCTATTCGTTTACTTTATCCATAAAACCAAAAATAGTAACTCTTTTGTTTTAGCATATTTAAAAATTTTAAAATGATCTATTAATAATCGCGGGAAGACCAGATCCTGAAAAACTAAGAAAATAAAATGAAGTTTGAATTCAAATGGTAAGAAAATAATTTATTTCAAGAAAATTGATAATTTAAATTTAATATATTTAAATATTTTTATAATATTTACCAAGATCTAATTTAAGAAAAAGCAAATGCTTTTATAAGGATATTAAATTTTTGCCTCTTTTGGGAGTTACGCAAATGTTTTGAGATTGATCTAGTAAATTTGAAAACAGAATCAAATGACAACACCTCAACACTCTTCCACATTACATCAACAGGAAAATGTTCGAACTCGAGATATTACGCAAGCCCTAGGCCATTATCAATGCAATTTGTTTCTAATGTTGGTAATTTATTTCAGAAAAAAAATCATTGCTTCATTTATGTTTTTATTTATATACTTTTTTGGGAGGGAGAAGGAAAGTAGTATTATATTTTAAAGAATGGGCCCTTATTTCATCATTTTGTCATTTCAACACTTTTCTCCTTGAAAATTAATTTCAAAAATGCATCGAATACTATTCATATAAATTTCCGCATTACTTTTATGTTAAAATTTTTCTATATTTGATCATCATTTTCATTGAGGAATTAAAATACATATGTTATACAATTATCGATAAAAAAAATTTTTAAATATAATTTTATAGATCATAATTTAATTAAAAATACAACTATTTTAATGAAAGAAAACTCTTTTTTAGAAAATCCTTTACAATTTTAATTTGACACATTTACAATTTGACTTAAGTGACAAAAGTACAGGAAATAAAAAATATATATTTTTAGTATTATTTTTAAGATTAGCTTTACTTAAAGTTCGGGAATAATTATGAACTCGCATATTCAAAAATAAAGTGAGTCACGAGTATTTCTGAATTACTTTCATTATATGAGTTTCCTAGACTTGACAAGCTTTTGCAATTGTTCAAATGGTTACTAATTCCATCCTGATGATATTGCCGTTCCTAAATCCTAACTATTTTGATATACGTTCAATCGCGACACTCAGTACGAAACTAGGCATTTCAAAGACTTTCGGTTGGGTTAAGATCAGGGTTGTGCGGTGGCCATTTTGGGTATATCAGAGCTAATCTGCTCTTTTTAATTTTCAGCAGAATGGATTTTTACATTGTCCTGCTGGAATATCCAATTTACAACAATAATCATTGATTAATGAAGCAACATTTTATCTTCCATCATAGATTAGTAATCTTTAACTTTTTGCCTTCTACAACGAAAGGCCAGAGCCTTTTTCATCACCCTTTGAAAAACCGATCAGGTCATCCCGAAACCTTCGGCGAAGTTTCGACATAATATTTTTTTTTCTTCTTGCAGAGTTAATTTAAGATAGTAGCAGTATAAACCACTTCATTTGTTTTCCTTTTTTACATTTCACTTTATGGCTGTGCTTCACTCTGACAGCAAATGTACATAAAATAATATGAAAAACGAATGTGTTAACAATGTACGCGTGAAAAAGACTCAAACAGCTTTAAATACTGTTTTAAAAAGATAACAGATTATAAAAAGGCTTTGAATATATAGTCCAGAAAAAGGGAATATAGAAAAATAACGTTTGAATTTAATACCCAGAAAAGTTCTTTATTTTTATTTTTTAACTCTATTTTACCATGTGCCGTTTTTTAAAAATGAGAAATAGTGAAAAAATAATAATAACATCAATTTTTTTTATTCAGTAAAAGTTTTTTTTTGCCAACAAAACATACCACTATCTAGAATTTCATACTTGGATATTTTTAAATAGTCACCTTCAGAGACCAGCTCTTCGGTCAGTTTTTATAAATTTAAATTAAGTGGCAAAATTAAAGAATCAGTTCCCCAGACAGACCACTAAAACCGATTTCGCCAAATTTTATTTCGTATGTAATTTAATGACATCTAGGCAAGTCAGCAAAGGTCCCCCGCTAAAAACCATTGTCTGTTTCAGAAAAAAATATCAGAATTACTAATGCACTACACACTTTCTGTGGAAGGAAATATTGGTAGACTTTCTTAGTTACAGAGACTAAATAAAATATCTAATATACAAATTTTGCCAATTTTTCAAGCATATATCATAATTAATGAACCTGGCATTGCTTGGAATTTAAGTACTTTCGTGTAAAATATTTTTTTAATGTAAAAACTAATTTTGCACAAATTATTATAATTCACACAATCCTTTTATTACACCTTATTATTTGAATGACTGCCTACGAGCCTTGGCCCCTTTGAATAGTTTAAAGTAGAAAAGCATATAAATTCCTTCTGTCAATTATTTTAGGCTCTGTTAAATAACTACTTTAAACCACCACCACCACCAACAACAACAACAACAAATGAAACAAAAAAAGACATGAAACTGAAATTTCCGAAAAGCAAATCAATCTTAACGTATTTAAAAAAGGACTGTGATAAATTTAAACAGTTAAAAACAACTGAAAAAAAAAGAATTTGGTGTAATAAAAAGGAAAAGCAAAGAGTCTGAAATTTTTGGAGCTTGCAAATATTATTTATAAGACATTTTTCATACAATCATACAAAGTTACTGCAGAAAAAAAAAGGCTTCGATCAATGTCTAATTGAATACATAATCAACTTCTGCGCTTTGAAAAGCTATATATATTTTCCCCCTGAATAGTGAGTGGGCAAAAGTTGGTTGAAATAGGCCTTGTCTTTTAAGGGGAAATGTGGAACATATATATGTACAGACATGCATACATTGTCTTAATGGTTTTTATTTACAAAATATTGATATTTTATCATCTGATATTTTTTGAGATAAAAAATCACAATTGACAATAACTATGTTGACTATAATTCTAATTGTAAAATGATTTCATCCGAATTAAATTGTCAAAGCAGAATTTAATATCTTTGAATTTATAATTTTGCCCCAATTTCCCGCAATTTTCTTATTAATTTTTTAAATATTTTATTAGCAAATTAATTTAAATTTAAAAGTGTTTTTTAAGTATTGATCTTTATTTTATTAAATCAAAGTTACGCTCAGTTACATTGTGAATAAAACTAAATGAAAATTGCTTGATTTTATAATTTTGTCCAGCTGTGCAAATAATTGAAATTTGTTTGATTTTAGAAATTAGAAACAATATGAAGATGTCTTTTTCCTAAAAACTATACAACAGACCTTCAAAAAAATTTTCAAATGAGTTCATTGTACAGCGAAAGAGAAATGAACTTCTGATTTAAATCTAATTTTTAAAGTTTCATATCTGAACTATTAAGTTATTTTTTTATTCACTTTTCAAATAAATACCAAATTAAAAAATAAAGTGATAAAATTTTCATTAGTAAATGTGGCCGAAAATTTATAACTCTAATTTTAGGTTTACGACTAAAGAGCTATAGATTTTTTGTAACTTCAAAACTTGCTACTAGCGCTATATTGTTAGAATTCAAACATTTTTTTCAACAATATTAGGATAAAGCTCATTTTTACGATACAACAATCATTTTTTATTAAAAAAAAATTCCGCTCGCAAAATTTACTTTAGAGAATTGGGCCCGTAAAATTTTTTTTGACTTCTTCCAGGAATATTGCTTAGCACCCCAAAAAAAGCTGCAAATGAGCGACTGTTACAGCCTCCTTCTCTTTCATGATCGGTTGATTTTCCCAAGGGACCGCCCTCCAGGGGTGGGGCATCGTTTCGGGGGAGGAGTGATCCTTAGCCCGCGAGCATTTCACGGTTTGACTAAGAGTTAATGTGGCGGTATAGCATTTCGTGAGAAGCGTGCCAAGATTTTTCCCCTCCTGAATATTGGCCGACATTCTCATCGTCGCTGTACGTGACATTGTTTGAGTCGTCGCTTAAGGACTGTAAATTGATACTGCCTTCCGAAAGAAAATGTGACCGCGTTTGACAGTTCTGATGGACACCGTAGATACATTTAGAGCTCGTGAGTTCAAGTCGGAATGATCTCTTTACGGAAATAAGACTGTAAAGCATTATTATGGAAAGCCCCTTCTCATTCATTTATTTTGTATTAGTACCGAGAAAAAAATTGTGTAATGTCATAACTTTAAAGCGTATTTTATTTATGAAATAACAAGATATTATAAGAATTTTTTTTATTGAGAACTTCAGGAAATATGTAATAATATTTCCTCATGTCGAAAGTTTACTTTCCGGATGAATATGTGATCATTTTTGATAGTTTTAATGGACAATGTATATAATTTAAAAATAAAACTTGACGTGAAACTTAGCATTAATAAATTATTTTTATTGATGATGAATAAAAATATCATCGGCAAAAGCGATTAAGTTGTAAGAAAAAAGAATTAATATGTTTTTTTGTTGTTTTAAATTGTAATTTCTGTGACGGAAATAAAAGTGCACATAATTATATGTAATATATTGTACATTGACGTTATACTAATATGTGATTTTTTTTTTTTTTTTTTTTTGCTGCGAGAATAACACTTTAAAACGACGAAAACCATTGATTTCTTTTCTTTTTTACTTGATTCCTTTTAGTAGCATATTGATGATATAATAATTACAATGTTTAAATCCTCTCCCTATATTAATAAAATAAAAGTGGATAAAAAGCTGGTATCCTTTATCCAAGAAGTTGAGAAATGACACGCAATAGCATATGTTTATATGACAGAAATGTAACGTATAAGACCAATTACAAATTACAACGTTAATTTCCTTTTATTTATTTTCTTAAGCATAGAATATAATATTTTTCTTTTTAATTATTATATTGATGATAGATAATTTTTAATTATTATATTGATGATTAAAATGTTTAAATCCTCTCCCTATATTAATAAAATAAAAGTGGTTAAAAAGCTGGTATCCTTTACCCAAGAAGTTCAAAAATGACATGTTATATCATATGTTTATATGACAGAATTGTTACGTATAAGACCAATTACATTTTACAACATTAAATCGTTTTATTTTATTTTCTTAAGCATAGAATATAATATTTTTCTTTTTAATTTCTTATTAAATGGACTTCGAGCAAAACTATGTAGAAAGTGAAATTAAGAAATCTTGCGGAACCTTTTTACACCAGTTTATAATTTAAAAGTAAAAAATTTCATTATTTTATTAACTTGAACACTGAAAAGGACTCAATTAGGACACTAAATATGAACATTTTTTTGATAAACAATGAAAAAACATAACTGCTATTTAGTACGAATTAAATAACTGAGTAAAAAAATTTATTAACCGATTTTTATTAAATTTAATAACTGTTCGAATTAAATAACCGAATACATTAATTAGTCATTTTTTTAAATATGAAGAACTTACTAGAATATCAATACACCAAGCAAATATTTATTTAAAATATAAACCATTTGGTTTGCATTTTCTTTTCTTGCAAATTAATAGCAGGCTTAATTCTGTTTGGGTTTATTCAAGTTTAGGTAACAAAGCCCTTAAAATGAAAAACATGAAAAGATATTACCCTAAATTGGGATGATAAATTATTGTTATCAGTTTCGCTATTTTAAACCATTTTTTCAAGATGATTTAGGTTGATCATATGGAATTTAATCTATGCTTTGAAATATGAATGAAAACAATTAAAAAATTAAAATTGGAGAATCGGCAAAAGCAAATATATTTCGAGACATATTTTTAAATTAGAAAAAGAAAAGGAATGAGCTAAAGAGGATCGAGGTCATTGATTTATTTTTAATTTACAAATGTTGTAAACAATCGCTTAACCTATATATTTCGGATTAAACCAATAAAAAAAACTAATTTACAAACTGTTAGCGTAAAATTAATTTTTCATTTACTTTTCCATGGAGTCTATTGTTTATAACCAATTCATCTTATATTCCTTTCAAATAAATGATGGAGCCAATATTTCAATGGAAGGGGAAAAACCAAATAGATTTTTCTAATCCACATTTGTTTCAAAAAGAGTTATTCTTCCAAAATATTGCGTCATTTTCCAACATATTTTTTTATCATGTCAGAACATGACGTTTTTCGGATGAGGTTGGTGTCAATAGAAATCCGTAGGCGAAAAATAAAAATTTTATTATCTGCACGAGCATATCAAAAAATCAGCTTTTAATAACGTGTTGCCATTGCATTTACAAAAGCTATGAATTAAAAAAAGTTAATGATTACATCAAACAAAACCTAGAGAAATCTTATTTTGAGCGCGTGATTATATGAAATGAAATAAATAGGAAATGCGATATATTTTTAAACAATAAATGAGAGACAAAGTTTTTTTTATCTTTTGCAATACTAAAGTTACTAATTCAATGAAACAATTAAAATGAATAAAAATATAATTTAACTTGCACGAGAACGTGATGCTTGGCCGTTCAAGGAATTATGTTCTGACATGATACATTGAAATATGCATAGCAGATTTCATCTTAACCTTTTATTTAATATTTACTCATCACTGGTTTCCACTTTTTAATACAGTATAAAATTCCTGTCAATGAAATTTTGACAGTGAATATCAAAATCTTGAGATACTAAAAGACTTTTGGATACTTACTAAACAGGATTATAAAAAAAAGACAGTGTTCGATCATTTCTTTTTATATATTAATTGTCTACAACTATCAGAAAGGTCAACAGCATTTAATATCGTTTATATTCATAACTATACATAAACACAATTTACAACCATTATATTACAATATATTTATTATACGCACATGTATGTAAAAGAATCTAAAAACTAGGCATCAGTTTAATTTTTATACCTATGCAATGAGTTCCGATAGAATATGCTAGTTTAGTATGACTTTCTGAAATTTAGATAATTTGTGTTACTTTCAAAAAGAAGCGAATGAATACTATTCATCGTTTTGTAGCTGAAGTAACATCAACAGGATACTCATGAAATCGGTCTATTGCTATATCGTTTTAGAATTCACTAAATCCAGAGCGGAACGTTGATGTATGTACCCACACAGATAGTCAGCGGAAACTTATGAACTAAGATAAGGCCAAGATTTAAAAGAGATTTATTTTTTTATCTACCGAGTTCAGTGGATTGAAAAATCATCTCATGCGGTCCCTTGTGTAAGTATCACATCGCAAGAACACATGTACAACATTGCTGTCAGTTCCCATGGCGCCAATTTCGCGGCTGAAGGAGAGTTTTATTTAATAATTAAGAGAGGAAAAAAAAAAGGACTTTTGTAAAAAACTGACAAGTGCACCCGGTGTCAAAAAGAGAGTGTGCGTTTCTTCACACTTAATGATACCTAATAGGCAAAGCGTGCGTTTGTGGATGGTCATTAAAACGGGAGATGAGCCACTTTTTTTTTTTCTTCTTCCCCTTCCGCTCTTGAAAAAGTGCGTCTCTGACAGACAGAAGAAATATGCGACAGGATACGGAATATAGTAATGTAAACTTCCTTTCTTTAAATGAATCGGTTTAATCTGTGCTTATAAAGCTACTATCAATCTAATCTTAAAAAGTTAGCTGACATTATATTCATTTGTGTAATATTTTGTTTTAAATAATAATTCTCTAGTTATTTTGAATATTAAAACTTATTGAAAGTTAGATATTAGACAAATGGCCACAAAAGGCAATTATACTTACAAAACTAATCTTAAAAGATGCTAGGGAAAAATTAAGCCTGGCCTAAAAATAAAGGAATAGCAGATAATTTGAATAGTTCCCCATACAGGTAATTTCTTAGCTTATTGATCTGCTAATGCGTTAATTTTATCTTTTAATTTTAATTTTTTATTTTAATTAATTAATTTTTTATTGTTATATGACATTTTTATTACTTTTTAAAAATTTGTAATGTAAAATAAGATATTATAAACTCAACAAAGATTACTAAAGATGGAAAATAGGTGATTTTTTCCCTTGGGGGTGGGAAATGCATTTAAAATGATTTTATAAGCCAAATTGTTATGTGATGCACGTAGTTACAATAAGATATTTCAAACATTCGAGTATTCAAAACTGACTATTTAAGTGCATTTCGTAAACATAAAGATTACAATGCAAAGGCCACGATTCCATATTTTGGTGGTACTGAAATATTCTCAAATAATGATAAAAAATTTCTAAGACTCAAAAGATATATTCGGATCTTATTCTGAATTTAAATTCGCAATAAAATCAAAATTTGTCCTAAGTTACTTATCATTTCATAATGTTTAGGGAAAAATAGTTTACATAAAATTATATCAAATATTTGTATCAATTAATTAAACTTATTAATTCCTTTAAAAATAATTAAAAGAATGGTTCAAAATTAAAAATAAATACAATTATCTTAGATGTATTTAACATAAGCATATGTTATGTGTTATTTTAGATTAGAGTTTAGTTGCGCATTTATATTAAAATTTTATTGCGCATTTATATTATTTGGGATGGACATCATCATTTTAAATCGCCTTCATATAGTAATAATATTTACTCAAATTCATAAATGCATAGCCATAAATAACCAAGACTTTATACTAAATGTTAGTACTTTATTATTTATTTTATTCTTGAATTTAATAATCAAATCAATCAATCAATCAAAAATTAGAATATTGTCGCAATTCAAACTTTGTAAGGAATTTAATATACAATCCTCAGAGAGAAATCTATAACATATTTTAATTTTCATCATCAAATGATATCTTCCCAAAACGTTTCAAAGCAACGTTGGGAACGAGCGTAACCTTTAATCATATAAAAATCACGAAGGGAAATTGATTTCAAACAATTAGTGCAATCCTTCAAATGGCAGCGTTAACACAATTTACTCAAAATCAAAAACCAAAGCAACTCGGATTGTTTTAACGAATTCCACACGTTTTTGTTTATTTTGTCCTGATTTATTCAGTACCCAATCCAAGTACAGTCAAGAACCCTCGTAAAATTAAACATTCATTAGAAGCATCCATCGCGAAGCAAACGGAGAAAGGAACGAACAGACGTTATCGGGCCAACCGCTTTTCTTCCTGTATTGCAAATGTCCAATAAAATACAGCTGGTTTTCCGGAGTAACGAATCACTGAGTTATTTGTAAGCGCCAATTAATTGCGGAACGCAAAATGCGTCAGCCGAGAAAGAGGGAGAAGAATAAAAAGAGAGAGCGAGAGAATAAGAATATCCTGGCTTTAATGTGCTACGCTAAAGGGTTGTTCTAGCGAGGTTGTGGGTGAGAATGTTTATGGGTGTATGTGGTACTATACAAACCCCTCCCCCTCTCTCTTTATTATATCCTGAAGCCACAAAACTAACAAAGCTTAAAAACCGAGCAACTTGTCTGGAACGGGTGGGTATGTCCCTAGCAAGTTTAGTACCGAGACGTACGACTCTAGTACAGAGGCTGTTACTAGAGATGATTGCCTATCATATTATTATTGCCTTAACTGGAGGGATGTGGTCGTTTCAGCTATTCCTTCTCATCACGGAAAGCATGAGAAAATGCAATTTAGTTTAATTCATTAACAAATTTCGCTTCGCCTGCCGTGAAGGAGAGAGTAATTGGCCTGTGCAAATAATACACCAGAGGGTAACTGGATAAGTAGGGATGGGTAGAGTAAGAGGTTAATCCTGGGGGGTATTAAAGCGCCGCCGTACAGCGTACAGTAAAACAGAAAATGAAGAGCTAGGTTTTGAACAGAAATAAGGGAAAGGGGTGGGAGGGATTGAACGAATGGGCAAACAACGATACGATTGCCTTCAGGCAAAGAGTCACAGGTAAACAGTTAGCTTGGTAACTTCACTGGTTTTGAAGGATAATTTTACTGCTGACAAATTAATTCGCCAATATGTAAATACTCGCCAGCGGTCATATCCTTTTATTCATATAAGTATCTAACTCAGGCTTAAGCCACTTGAGGCATTATAAAGGTTATGTTTATTGTCTTTCCCCTTCTCCTACCGTGTTTAATATAATATGAATGGAATTTTCTATGATATTTTCTGTGAAATAAACACAATAATAAGTATGAACTTTCATCTACATTGTAAGAATTATATAACAAACGGTTTTTTCACCCCAAAAAATTATTTTGCATTTTTTAAAAAAAACCTCAATTAAAACTATTGATATTCGCGACATATGTCCTAATTAAAAAGGCTATGGTTTTTAAATATATGAGCTTGTACACGTTTTAATCATAAATGGGGAAAATAAATATTTCTCGTTAGTTCTTTATCTACTCGTAAAATATTTTAGAATCATTCGCATTATGATTTAATACTCAACAATATACATAATAATTAAAAGGGTACGATATTTATATAAAAAATTCTTAAATCATAATTTTTCCCCATTTGATAGATTTTCGTAAACATTTCCAAGCAGTTTATTCAGATAATGACATATTATCATTAATAAAATACTCATTATCGATAAAATAGGTAGCATATCCTAATATAAATTTCACTTACATTTATTGAGATTTTTTTATTACCAATGATCAATTTTTCATACAACAAAATTTTGACATATCAACATTTTAAGATGAAAGTCAATGATACATTTATCTGCAAGATATTACAACTTTTTACTCATTTCTAATTAATCCGATATAACATTTTTAAAAAAGTGTAAAAACAAACTAAAAATAATTCCTTTATAATATGATGTATTCCAATGACATCTAAAACTCGTATACTATTATAAATATACACTTTCTTGATGTTAAATAGCATGAATTAATTTTAAGTTCCTTTGGTTGTTGTTAATAGACAATTTTTTTAAAAAGACAGTTTTGCTAAAATAAATATTAAAAACCATTCTAAGTAAATAATTTCCCAATTCGTCTGTTCCTTTTACATTTAATTTAAAACTTTCTAAAAGTACATTTACAATAATCACGAACATCTTCTTAACACTTAGTGACATAAAATTCTTTTTAACCAGCTTACGTCTGAATGATCCAAAAATAAAAATAATTCTTCCGCTTTCGAAACCGAAACGATTCCACGAATTCTCCTCGTATAGAAGTGCATTCCCTTTTATGTATGAATAAAGGGTTTCGAAGCCCACTTTTCAACGAAAGAATCCAAATATAAAAATAATTTTTTCGCTTTCGAAACCAGAACGATTACACAGATCCCTCTAATACGGAAGCACTTTTTTACTTATGTATGAAAATCGGCGAGGAAAGAAGTTATGATTTATTCCTTCCGAAACGCTTACGTGATGGGAAGAAAAATCAAAAATCCGCCTCTCCTATTATTGAGGGGACTCGTTTGATTTCATTCTGGTCGAGAAAATCGATTTTAAATTTAACACTTATCTAGTATCTTGAGTGACGAATTTTCTTCAATGGGAAAACAAGGCCTCGAAGAGATCGGAGTGAAAGTTATCGAGCGGAAGTCAAGGAATGCGTTAAGGACACGGGATGAAATAAAAAATAAAAAAAAAAGAAAGAAAGGGGGGAGGGAGAAAGAAGGCACTAGGTGGAAGGTAAAAGGTATGTAGTAAAAAAATAGAGAGAAAAAAAGCAGGGGTAGGGGGAACCGTCATCGCAGAATGGGGGATATAAAAGGGGGAAATCAGAAGGGGCGAGAGAGACAAAACAAAAAAGTTTGAGCAGGAAGGAGGACGCTTGCATCATATTAAGGGAGGCGGCGATGCGGTGGTGTAGCAAAGTCACAGTCTTTCAGAAAAGCTGTAGGAAAGAGGTTTAAGATTTCAACGTAGTTAGGTAGGCTGAGTTTTGAGGGCGCGCTTTAGCGGCTGAGACACTCACTTCCAATTTGTTTCCGTTCCATTAGGTACCCAGCCGACCTTGTCTCGTGCAAGAAAAAAGAAAGAAGAGATAGTGAATCTAAAGAAAAACCCTCCAGCAAAATTCGAATAAGAAACAACTTCTATAAATGCGTTACCTTTCCCGGGAGAATCGCACTTCAAAGGCTTGGTTATGAATAATTTGCCTTCTATTGGGCCCACATTTTTATTCTATCTCCTGTTTTCTCCGCGGGACTTTTTCTCACCCCCTTCGACAAAGAAAGATATCAGCCCGATAATGTACAATCTTTTTCTGGGAGAGAAAAAAAAAAGCCCTCCCCCTCTCAACTAAGTAATTTTCCTAGCGAATCACTTCCTTAATCTCGTTTTTAAAACGCGATTTTTTTTCTTTGTTGCTTTTGGAGTTTTAAGAATCGATCTAAGCAGCACAATTGCTAGAGGTTTTTCTAAAGCTGGTACAATATATTTACGATTTTAAAATCATTTATAGGATATTTATGTTTCACGTGCATCCAGAAGAACAGAGTTGTTCTTTGTGGATTTATGCCGTAGAAGCTATTAAGAATAAGTATTCCGATCGCCCAAGAAGAAATGTTTTCCCATCCTGTAATATTTTGCTGAATGGTTAGATATCGATCGAAAAAAAAAACTGAAGTAATGAGATCAGTTGGAAAACAATTATAAAAAAAATAGGAAAAATTTGCAATGCCAGTAAAAATTCTGTCGTTACTTTACAAAGAGTTCTTTTTAAAAAATCTTATGGTATTATTTTGAGGCATCAAGATTTGCGTAGGAGAGCAAAATAAGCTTTAAGTAGAGAAATTTTATCTATAATAATAAGATAATTTTTGATTATATTTATTTTCTGAAACATGTTGTAAAATAAGATGAGATAGCATATTTTTTACATACATATGCAGTCAATTATTATCGCTTCCATTACATACAAGAGAGGTTTTGAGACTGCCCTGTCATAAAAAAATTAAGTAGGTTCATAAAAAATATTAGATAAAACTCTATCATACGATTAAGCGTATTGAGTACAGATATCCCAACATAATCATGCAGTTTGGCTGAAGGCATACAAGTAGTACTTTTTATTTTTCATGCCAGTAAAGATCTACTTTCTTTACTAATAAAAAAATAAAGTATTAAAGAGTATATATATAGATATATATAAAGTGTTTTGAAAGGTTATTTGCACACATTTAAGAGTGGTGAAGATTTTGAAACAAGTCGTTTTCTTAATGTAAAGTAGAAAATACAAAAGTGTCTTGGGGACCAGAACAGGGGGTTGTTTATCAAAGAATTAAATTTAAATAAAAGATCTGATCAAGCGAAACATATAATAGTTATAATTCTTAACAACAAAACAAGATTACTGTATGAGGCATGTATTGCTTCAGTTGACCTGTACTTAGGATACTTACTTCAAGTACTCTAAATGTTGATTATTGATAATACATATTGCTTACCATTACTGTATTTGTCAAGCTGTGTACAAGAACTCCTAATGTTGTTATTCACGCAACTGAGTTTGTACTGTTGTTTGTTTTATTTGTACTACACTAATATAAGTGTGAACATCAATACACCTTATTACACATTTTAACTGATATATCCTTATATTTTACTTAAATCCCTGACAAACAGAGAGGCAGCATCTCTAAGTTATTCTGAACCCTACGTTTAATTGCAAAAATAATTTTATTTCTGCATACCTGAACTAATCTGAAAGCTTGAAAAAAACTCATCGAGACACTCCGTTATTTTGATAAAATTACTTCATCATAGCTTTTAATCCTTACAGAAAAATAATTTACAATGTTTTTAAATGATATAAAGTTATATAAAGCTTGCTTATGACATATAAAAGTAACCTTTTTACTTTTCCCTGCTAATTTTTACTAAAAATATTCAACCGAGATGAATTTGTGTGCATTTCTTATAACTTTATTGTATCTTTTAGGTCGTTATATCTACTCAAGTGAGTGTGGAGGGACCTCTTTTAGCGGTTTCAGATCCGATGTTCGTACACAACAATTCAAAACACGGCAGAAGAGCGAAAAGACTCGATCCGACAGAAGGTACACATCTTTAGATCTAAGATGAAAATTTCCATTAATTGAATAAATACAATTACTTTTTTAATTCAAAACTTGTTACCAATTTAATTGAATTTTTAAAGTTTAAAGACAATGAATATAGAGATATGAATGAATAAAGTGAAATTAAGTTTGAGTTGTTGAAGAAGATATATACGTTTCGTACCTCATAACAAAAGTATTTTATTGAAGGAGATCATATTCATTATTTTGGAATGTAAAGAAGAGGAAACACATTTTAACACACAATAAATATTTGTTTATATATTTTAAATGGAATACGATATATACTTAAGAATGAAGTATTATTTATACATATATAAGTTGGTGGAAAAATAGAAAACCTTTCATTTTTGTGTTAAAAGGGCAAAAAACCTAAATCTCATGAAAAATGGAATACAGAAAATAGTTGCACATTTAAAAAAATTATGCTGAATATGACTTTTAAATAAATTAAAAATCTACTTATTGATTCGCGAATAAATTGTTTTTCCTTTTTTAAACTTGCAAACATGTTTCGGAATCTTTGCTTTAAAACATACTTTGTAAAGAGCGTTTCACGTTATAGCACAAAGAAAGGCCATGTACTTTCAAAAACTCAACAGGATGTTGTGTTTTCATATATGTACTTTTTTTTATTATTTAGAAAACGTCAACCTCTAGTTTAAGCGGAGGAACTAACTTCCCCAGGGACATCCTAGGGGATGTTGCAAGAACGCGGAGTTTCTTATCTTTTTTTTTAACTTGTGTATAAGTACAATTCATAGGAGTACTGACTTTGCGTCCATCTGAAAAGTACACACCATGTAAAAGGAGTAGTTTCGATCAAATGGCATTACATCAGGAAGACTAGGGAATTCCGAACCCTGTGTGATATAAAGTAATAAAAATATACAAACACGTTGTGTGCACAAAACGACAGGGTATGCAAAACAGCATGGGCAAGTTCAAAGCCTTGCGTATTCTCCTTGATCAAATAGGCCTAAGAATTGAAGCAACATTCTGCATAAGTTTATGCCATGAATTTCCATCCAACCTTCCTGTTCTTCTGCTTCCCCTCTTTTCTCGCATTATCTATTCAAAAGAAACCTTGCACTGATGCAGTAGATGAACTAGAAAAAGGGGTTGAATCTAAGGGCCCTCCGATGGTAAACATTATCTAGCCCCAGAGATTGAGAACGCCATATAGAGAGAGGTCAAAAAATTTACCCTAGATTTACTTCCCAATACGTTAGCTCCAGAAAAGAACAACAACTAAAAAATGGAAGCAGGACTACCCAAAAAGGCATTTTCAGTCGTCGGAGCCCTAGCTAAGGCTCTATCCCATCATCTTGACTTTGCCCCTAGGCCCCGTGCCCTGACGGTCTTCAATCCTCTGGGAGCGCAGGCTTTGATTAATCGAGTCGGACTCATCTTTGTACAGCCCTTCAGACATTCAATCACTCGTATTGACCCAGGTCCATTGCTGGCTGCTTTCTGCTCTCTCCTACCCACCCCTGCCTCTGCCCGGGCATTTCGGTGTCTGCCCGATGGACAACCAGCTGGAAGAAAGGAGAAAAGAAGAGATCGACAAAGATTATAGAAGAAGAGAAACGCTACTTTATCCTGATTCTCGCGACTTCAGACTTCCAGCAGAAGAAATGGATCGCTTCTGCCTCTTCAATGTTTCTTCTCAAAGCTCCGAAATATATACGTACGACTGACAAAGGGTTTTATTAAAAAATCATTTTAAAGAAAATCATACTTTGGAAGAAGTGTTTTCATGTTTTCATTGACAAGTAGATGTGAATTGATATAAAAGAACATTTTTATTCATAGCATTTATCACTCTTAAATATTATGAAAATTGTCTGTGAGGTGTTAGTTTTTGTTTCTTGGTTACAGATTTATATTGAATTCTTGTAATGAATGAAGAATTCGAAAGAAGATATTTGTTTAAATGACTAAATTCGCTTATTGTAAAACTTGTATTCATTTATTGTAAAACATGTGCATGAGTAATTACATTGAATTTATTGTAAAATATGTATTTGAGATACCACAAAAAACAACACAAATCCTTATTTAATTTCACAAACCCCCCTCCTATTTGACTTATTCATTTAATAGAGTAAAGGATGCAATTTCCCATTTTTGCCCTTATTCTGCCAATAATGGCATAATTTAATTAAAGCAATTGGATTTATATCTAAATGGGGAAAATATAACCATTCGAAAATTAATCTTTTTTTACGAAAATGTGGCTAAGTTATGGAAACTTTTACATCCCATTTTTTCTTCGCTACTTTAATAAATAAGGTATTTATGAAACAATTTGCTTTTCTTTTTTGTGAAATATATAACCAGTTGAAAATCGAAATGGCAAAAATCTGAAATTCCTTTTCCGGAGAAAATAGTTTTAGATATTTTTCATTGTTATTTTTATTTCGGTATAGTTTATGGAATTCGTATATCATTTATCACCTTTTAGATTGAAAGGGTTGAATTAATCTTTCACTTCTTTTGCACGTGAAAGTATTTTTTAGGTAATATTTGATTAAACTCAAAAATAGGTTTTATGGAATTATTGATGTTCCTTCAGCAATAGGAATTCCGCATAGGTAAAAAAATAAGTTCTTTTAAAAGAGACATTTTTGAATGTAAATTAATATGTATTTTTTTCTGTGTCCATACAGAAGCGCGTGACACACATTTCAAAACTTCACTGACCTTCGAAAACGATTCTTCGGAAATCCCATTCGCAACAATGAAAACCACAAGGCCAGACTCAAAAGTACTCAAACGAATTCTCAAGGCACCGTTTGAAAGTCACAAATCCGTCTTCTTCAATGATTGGTTCGCATTTAGAGTACATTTAAGTAACTCCATTGAGAGCTACAGCGGTAAAAATTGAACTCAAAGTGGCTAAACGGTTTAAAAGCCCAAAACGGAAATGAAAATTAAATTTTTAATTTGCGGTATTTCGTTTTAAGCCATCGATGCCGCTGTTTACAGCCCACCGTGGCCAATTCCTTCAGGAAAGGGGAGGGGATGTATCACTTAGATAAGTGCAAGGAGGGGGACGTAAAAGAATGTCTGGAGATACTAGTTTTTCATTACGACAAAATCCTTCCAATTAAATTTATCTCCCCCAAATTGGAGCTCTTTGGTTCGATTCGCATTGGCGAAATTGGTTGGAAGGAAGTGGAAAGGAGGGAGGGGCCCCCACACAAAATTGCTAAGAGGGGGTGGGGATAGGAGAAAGTAGCTTGGGTGTGCATCGGTGGAAAGATGACAACCCGGGACCACCACGGAAAAAGAAAGAAAGAGGGGACGAAGTAAAAAATAAATAAATAATAAAAAAAACACGCCCAAGAAAATCAGAGATTTTCGCCAATCAACGACGCGCGAGAGAGAACTAAAAAAGGGGGTGGGGGAAGGAGGAAATGGAGGAAATAAAAAAAATAAAACCCTCGGCTTGAGGGGTTTCTAGTATGTGGAGGAGAAAGTGTAGAAGCATGTGTGTGTGTGTACATGTGAGGTTTGTGTGGGGTGGGAGGCAGGATCGTAGAAGATTGAAGGTGGAAACAGGAATGGAGGAAATGAAGAAACGAGGATAGTGGGAAAGCTGTCCAGTGAAGGATGAACAACATCCCAGCTGAACGAATGAGATGAGAAGGAACGAAGAAGAAATAGAGAAAGATTGGAAGAGGAGCTAAAAAAGGTTGTTTAGAAGTTGACGTCCGGCTTTTGGATCGATGAGTATCCAACGGAAACGTTGACAGCAGTAGACTGCCTTTTGGGTCGTATCGAATCGCCACGAAAATGCTCTGGGAACTCGATAATAACGAACTAAGCGAGGTCCGGGGCCAGGAAGAAAAAATGTAACTCCTTGGCTCGCGAATAATAGGTCGCCAATAGGAAGCGAAGGAATGAAGTCTTTGAAAATTTCATTTTGTCTCTTTTAATATGGAGAACGATTTTAATTTTCTTCTCTCCAAGGTTGGAAAATGAACTGGATTGCCTGCCTCTCATAGTCAGATAGCCCACTTTCTAAATAGAAAATGAATTGAATTTTTGGAAATCTAGACAACTATCGTGATTATTGAAACGATGATTGAAAACTGCTTCGAGAATGCAGAATTTCATTAAGTAAATTCACTGGTAAAAAGCATTCATTTTCATTCGCTGGTCGTGATGTTGGAAAAGAAGAAACAATTAAAATAAACTACATAAAATTATGAAAAGATTAGAAACATATATTATGTTTAAAACTTAATTTAAATTATTGTAGTAAAATAATAACGTAAGCAAAAGACAAAAGGAGAAAAAAAATGAGGTCAATATCTTATTCAAGAAAGAGTTTAAAAAGAAAGAAGAGGGCTAGGAGAAATAAAGAAAGAGCTTTATATGTAGTAAAGAATAAAAAAATGCTATAAATTAAAACGCAAAATTCAGATAAAAAGCTTGTAATATTAATTTTCTAGATAGCAAAATAATTCCTTTATTACATTAATTGATATTAAAATATCAATTCTTTAAAACTAAGAAGCTTTCTAGAAATTAACATCAACGTGGGGGAATCTAATAATTGTAAGGTGCCGCACGATCTATCTATTTGAATCCCTTAGTGATCACCCAGGAACAGGTAATGTAGTAAAGAAAATCAAAAATATTTTATTAACAAATGATAATAACCATAGAGCAACTAGCATGTCAATTAGTATATTATGATCTCTATATTCATTGTCTTTTTTTAAATCTCAAGTATATATTGCAATCTCTTAAGTATTAGTTTTAATGTAATATCCGTATGATTAAACGGAAATAATAACTAACTGATGTATACAAATGATTCATCACACTGCTGTAACAAGAGGTTAGTTCATTTTGCAGCGACGCCGTGCATCAAGGCAATTAGTCCAAGTGAAGGTTGGACAGCCGGAGGATCAGTAGTCATCATCATTGGTGACAACTTCTTCGATGGTCTCCAAGTCGTCTTTGGTACAATGCTCGTCTGGAGCGAGGTGAGCTCATTTATTTTCATTTAAGTCGAGAAAAGCTTTACTTTTAACGCCTCGAAACTAAAATGCAAATTAAAAGTTTGCTTGTAGTTAATTACTGCAGGAAAGACAGATTTAGTTTTAAAATGCTATTTATTTACTTCAACGGAGTTCGAGAATTCCTTAATTCACGCAAATTGACTCCGCCTCTCACTACACAGTGTTAATAGCACATAATTTTTGAAGGAAAACTAAAAGATTCAGGTTTTAGTGTTAACATTCAAAATATTGATAAGTGTTGAAAAATTATTTCAAGCAAAAACCAATCGAAAAGAAAGTGCTTTGTAAAAGGGAATCATTGATTAATCGTTTGCCTATTAAACATTTACAAAGAAAAATATTAATTTTTTTGTGGATGAAATTTATTTAATGACGAGCATTTATCTGTTTTCATTATCCCGCAAAAATACGTTTAAAAATTTAAAAAAAACACAATGACAAAGAGAAAATAAATTATTTTCAATAATCTTTTAAGCTTTGGAGAAAAAAAGTTAAATATTTAAAAATCGGATTAGGAATAAAAGCCTCTATATATCATTTTTATATTCTTTATTTTATGGGGCCTGAAAAGGCACATAAAAAATTATTCCTTACTGTTTTAAAAAAATAGCTACCATTTTTTAAAAGTATGTTTATATTTTAAAAATAGCAGACATTTCTTAAATGTTAAATATATTGCTTGAAATATTATTATTAAATGTATGTGAATTGTATTACACACACACACACACACACACACACACACACACACACACACACACA
>JAOUZG010016694.1:4141859-4153762 GCA_026289955.1 Argiope argentata | reverse complement strand
CATTCATACCTGTATCTTTTGTCATCTATAAATGCAGCTGCATTCATTACGGCACTGAGACGTCAGACTGACTTTATTAAATGATATAATGAATAACAAATTGCGAAATGTTTTTCTCCATTTAATTCTATGTGTTTTTTTCATTGCAGGAAATCATTTTGAAGCGGGCGGCTGATCTAGCTGAAGCCTTGTACAGTATGCCTCGAAATAACCAATTAGCTCTCCCCGCCCCACGCTCCCCAGCATTGAACAACGCAGCCGCTATGTCCGGCTTCAATGCCTACACAGGTCAGCTGGCTGTCAACGTGCAGGAGAACGGTAGGGACCCATGGCCCCACGTTCACAATGCCTACTGCCACTGTCCAGGCAATCACATAGTTTAGGCTCTTAATGCATGCACTCCCCATTTTTCTCCTCTTTACTTCTCTGTGAAAGAGCCTTCTTACAGTACTTTATTAAATAGACCTTTCAAGAAGCTATAATATTTATCATATAATAGCTTTTATCATGTGAGAACAGAATGTTGTTTTTGAATAATTGAAGCTCGAAATCGCGTAAGCAATTTAATCGCATACACTTTTTTTATCTGCTTTTACCAGTATTTCATTATTATTATTTATGTTTCTTTAACAGCAGATGCGTTTTTAAAAGGTTGACAAGGTTTTATCAGTATTGCTTTATTATCACATATGCTTCTTTGACAGCAGACTCATTTTTAAAAGGTGGACGTAAAACTATGACATCAGAGCTGTTATTTTATCTCAAAATCGGTCGAGTTCCAAAACTTTGTTTGCCAGCTAGAAAAATTAAAAATGAAAGTTAAAAAAATTATCATCATATATAGAAAGAGGGTTAGAGATCGACAAAGAAGTGTCTTGTTTGTTTCAAACCGGTTTTAACTGGTTAATGATTTAATTAAGACAAATAATGTCTTAAAAATAATAATGTTCTCACATGATAACTTGAAATATGTGATCACAGAATTCATTTTATTTTTCTTTAGTATAAAATAATAAAAAAAATCTAATCATGAAAATAGCTGAAATAATTTTTGATGAATTTAATGAATTAATTAGTAAAAAGATTTAATTATCACATTCATAATTTGAAGAAAAAAGTAATTTTAGTAAAGGTAATTGAAGCTAAAATTTTTACAAATCCGCGTTTTAATTCCCAAATTAGAATGAAAAATTAAATTAAATTTTTTTCTGTTATCCTTACACTCGTTTGTATAATTAACCCTTTGACTATTAATAAATAATATTTATTTAGTTAGTTTTTAAAAATCTATTTTAATACCTCTTAAAGAAATTAGATTTTCAAAGGTTATTTTCATATGTTTCTTTTATGAAATTGAATTCAAAACTCATTTACTTAATTTTTTCCGATTTTTAGACAATCCATACATTAATCAGGATTTCATAAATTAGCTTAAAAGAAATTCAACATAGTCATTAATAAACAATAATTCAACATTTCTGTAAAAACAAATGAATAACATTTTGTACTCTTTCGATTGCAGGGATTTATTAACACTGAAATCTCTGCAGAATAACTTCCAATCGACATTATTCTTGATATAAGATTATAGCCGTCGAAAAAGAGTTTTTAAGTTTCGGATAAACAGCTTCAGTAGTATGAAAGTACACATCAGAAATATGAAATTTTGGCATTAAAAAATGAGCATTATGAGTTAGCCTAGGATTTTGGAAATGATCAACAATCACAAATAAAACTAGTTATTTCTTTAATTAATTAGAGAACATATTAATTAATTAGAGAACAGAAATAAATAGAATGTTAGTAAGTATAGCAAACTGAAATATGGAAAGTAATTAATCAACGGATACGCAAATATACAGATTAAAAAGACTCGCATGATTTCCTCATTACTAGAAGGGCTTTGAGTCTTTAAAAGGAATCGATTAAATAATTCGTATTTTTTCTAATATTAGATAAACCTATATTTTATATATCCTTTCTATTTTTTATAGTTTAATAACTCTTTTACAGAGGCATTTAAAATTTTTATATGTATTATAAATCTTATTTATTATTTTAATTGTGTTAAATGTTGTATTTTGAAATGTAATTACTAAAGCATGAAATTTTATTCCTAAAATTTATACGCTACACTAAGGAAGAACATTATGATGCACAAGAGCATTGTCTTTTTTTTTACATTTTGGACTCAAAATGCTTAAAACTATTAAAAGTGGTTTTTTGGCATTGTATGCCAATATCAAGTTCTATTAATAACAAAGTTTAAGAATAAAATTAGATTATTACAGCGCTAGAAATCTAAAGCAATTCAAGATGACGACATATGGAGTAGATTAATGTGTAATATATAGTATGGAAATATATATAATACTTGTTGCATATTGTGTTGCTGGCTCAGAGCTCAATAGAACAAATATGAATCACGTGAAAAATTCCATTTTGCATTCTATGCTTTGCGCCTTCCCACACATGATAATTTATAGACCTTCTGGGTAATAATAGTAGCTTAATAATAGTCTAAAAGTGAAACAAAATTACGTTTCTTCATCTTTTTTTTATTGAAAATTTGCTGATGAAATTTCTGGAATAAACTTCGTTTTTTTCTTCCTCTAAATTGTAGATTATGGCAGGACGCAGAGCAACAGTGCGTCTCCGAGAGGTTATGGCTCAAATGCGTCGACACCGCACAGCGCCAATGGCAGTTCCTATGGCACAGCAGCAATGAATGGAGGTTATGGTAGTCCTGCCAACCTCGGCAATATGGCAGTGCCCGGTTCACCAGGTCTATTCAATGGTAATTAAACAGATTATTTTAAGATTTTTAGTTTAGTTGAATGAAAGGCTCATATTGAAGCTGTTTAGATGAGCAGAAGCTCTTGAGATGACTCTCTATTCAAAGCTCTTTTAGATGGATTTGATAATTTTGTTGTTGTTACTCATGGCAACAACTTTACAAGCTCGCTGATATATCTGCCGGCAATTTAAGCCGAGTGAGCGTCTCTTGTTTTTTCAGTAGCGTCAACTAGGGCCTAGAGCACGACTTAGCTACTTCGTGCGTGACATTCATTTGCACAAGCCCTTTTTATTAGAGGGGAGGGGGGGCGAATTCACATACCTCACAGATATAACACAGAAGAAGAAAACCCCGATATGTTCAGATCACGGGGAAGACGCGCTACTTTTGTGCCAGAACGCCGACTGATAATTTTGAAAAGTTGTAGAAAACGAGAACGACTTCTGATCCGACAATCTATTCTCCAAACAATAAAAGCCTGAGGAAGTTTGATATATGTCAGACTAAGCATGCACCAGACCACCATATGTGACGGATTTACAAAGGAATCGGGTGTTGAACCTGTTAACCTCCTTTCCAGAAACCAAAACTCAGCAGCCGGATCATTGAAGCTCTACAATAATCGAGTCAAACTAAAATGCCTACATGGGTCATATTAAGAATGTCTAAGTTTAACGAACCGCAGAAGAATAAACAGTTTTTGACTGGTATATTTATTTTATAAACATAACATTAAAATGATAAGTATAGTGGTAAATTAATGTTATCGTAGCTTCTCTGCTACATCATTATCTACCTTGAGACGTTTCTTTCCCACAAGGATTATTTCCAAAACTACTCTGAAGTGAATGTCAAAAATATTGGGCAAGAAAAAACACTTAAATGATAGGTTATTTAATTTCAATTGAATTATTATACGATTTCTTTCAGTACATTCCCTAACAACAGAACAATACTAATGGCTTAGTAGATTTTTTTTATTGTCGCCTGAAATATTTGTTGCTATTGAATAACTAAGTGTTATAGGTACCGGGAGCACATGAAGACATTATGGTATGTTATGGTATGTTATACAATGTTATTGATGACTATGTCGATGAAACATGGTTAGAATTCAGACTTTGATAATAAATATTGTAACAAATATGGTGAAAATAAATATTGTGGCTCTTTATTAATAACTATACTTAATTAGGAATTTTAAAAAGTAACATTCGAAATAATAATTAAAAATTGTTAAAAAGTGTTATGTTTGCTAAGTCACCAATTTCATATCCCTACCATATTACATCCCTTGGAAAGTGAAGTAAAAATATAGCTCGAAAAAAAAATTAACATTTTGATGTTCAAGATTATCACAGAATTAAATGGTTATAAATCATGAATAGTTTATTTATTTTGATTGAACTCGCTACTAATAAATACTCAACTCTTTTTTTTTACGATATAGATGGCTCTACCAATTACAAATGATTTTTATTTTCTCTTTATTCAAAATCAGTTTTTAAAATTCATATATTTTAATATCAGAATTATGATAATTATTTGTACGTGAAAAGATAAATATTAATCTTTTTTAAAGAATTTATCATACTAGTGCATTTTTAACATCGAATTTCATGTATTAAGTCGCAATGTGAAAATATCTATTATTCATATAATTATTTACCTTCAACCTTTTTTCTTCTTCTAAAAATATGTAGATAAGAAAATACACATAGTTCAAGTGACTTTTTTTTAATTTTAGAATGGAAATGAGTATTTTTTTAATGAAAATCGCTTTATTTTTTTATTGAGAGTCATGTTAAAATTCGAATATGAATCTTCATATTTAATAAGAAATAATGACTATCTAAATGAAGAATTCATCAGTATATCAGTAAAATAATTAATTAAATTTTGTTATTTAAGTTCACAATGAAGCTTGAACAACTGCATTTTCAAATAGTTCTTTTTTTCTTCATATTTACGTGGCAACAGTTATTAGCTTTTTTTTCATTGTAGATGAAAGGAACTTTTTGCAAGATTTTTTTTGTTGTTGATTGTGTTAAGAACAGTTTTTAAATCTCTTTGAGAGAAAAATTGGATTCAATTCTCTTCGATTCAAATTTCTGTTTACATATTAAACTGAGCAGTTTGGAGTTGTATTTACTTACGCTGCGACAAAACTAATTACAAAAGGTATGAGCAGAAACCGTACACTGATTAAACATGAAAACTTAATGAACTAAAGGAATATTAATGTAAAATGAGTGTGTAAAATGAAATATATTTCCCTTCATTATTAAGAGTGATATTAAATAAAAGATACGCCTTAGATGTGCTTCACAATGCTTTTTATTTGTGGAATTTTTTTAATAATTTATCGTATCGGACGCAACAAGAAGAAATTGTTCCCAAGAAACTGTTTCCCGGCAACTTAATAAAACATTTTTAATTAAATATAAAGCAGCATATCACAGCGAAATTTTGTAAAAAAATATTTCAGAAATATGCATAAATTGTCTTAGGGAACGATTTTTCGCTTATGAAATGCAAATTTCTCTACACAATCAAATATTTTACTTCATTAAAATGCAACTCTTCATTCTACGTCTGGGCAATTGTTATCTTTTTATGCTATTTTTATTAATTAGAAAACTCGGAATGAAGCATTTTAATTTTCTATAATTAATTCAATTTTGGATGCAGTCAGTCTTATTGGCTTCATTTATTAAAAAATTATTCGACGATTTAATTTAACTCTGCCTTTGGAAATGTCATCAAGAAACAAATGCGATGTAATGGTTATACTCGCAATACATTTCTGAATTTATATTCGTAGATTTAATTTTCTTGAGTTTTTGAACCGCAGATTTATTGATATTGTGAAAATAAGCCATGTTTTATAATCACATGGAAAATTATTATTATTTAAATTAATTTTCGATTCATCTTTCTAATTTACCACGTTCATATAATTCAATCAACTCTATTTCCAGGTAATAATTTCAGATTACGGATACTAATTGATTTTTTATTTTGATATGTGCCATAAATTATATAGTTTTGAAATTGTGTTTTTTAAAATTCATTATTATCAGGGGAAAAAATTAAGAAGTAAGAATTACTTATTAAATACAAAATGTCACAATAAAATATTCAATAATAGGGTACGGAAGATCATCAAAATTGCTTCAAAGACCATTTAGAAAACGCAATTTTTATTGCAGTTTTCTTTAAATTGTTTTTTTTAACTTAATGTTTGGAAAAACGCGAACTAAAAAAATCATATCACTCGTAATATGCAATATACAATAGCGTTATAAACATAAAAAAAGCCATTTTTAGTACTCGTACAATATATAATAACTATGAAGGAAATATTAAAGATATCAGACTTAAGGTTAACTTGGTTAGTTCATTCCCATTGGTTTAATCTAACGTATACAGTTCTAATCCGAAATAAAGATTGGGAATTTACTTTATTCAGGTAGGGGCCTATTTTCTGTAATAAATGCAATTTTTAAATGTATATATAAGATACTGGAAAGAGTCTCGCATCTTTTCGGTTACGCATACTTAAAGACAATCTATGATTTTACAAACCCTTCAAACATACCATCGCGGGATAGCTTATTACACATGGTTAGATTTAATAAACTCAAAAGCTAGATATTTTAAGCAGAATTGAAATTGGACGATGCACTCTCAGTGAAATCGTTTCGTCTGCTTTCTCCAACTCTAGAAAGGATAGATTTGAAGAGCTTCAAAATTGGAATCCTCTTGGGTTGAGGTATTGAGGTATTTTTTCCTACCAAAAAAAATCACTCTAAAATTGAATCCGACATCAGTTAAGTACGTTATATTATTGGTGTGGTGTAAGAGTCAGAAGAAAGAAATGATGGATTCTATGTTGTCCTTCTCGGGTGCCTACAATTCAGAATCGGATTTTTAGTCCATCCGATCACACAAATAGTTACAAAATAATATAATAATTTAGCATTCAGTGAGTTTTACTTACTTATTTTACTTATTAATCAGTTTAATATGATATTAAAGTAGTATCTATGATTAGTATTTCTTTCATAAAATAAAAACTCACATGAGTAAGTTGGGGTTTTCCGTTTCTTTCTCTACAGGAATGGGAAGCATCGTTTCTTCGCCTTTTGCAGCAATGAACCCGTTCGCCCTGCCCACGTGCAATGGTCAGTCTTATGGCAGTTCTATAGTGACATCTAAGTGACGGTGGAGTTGCGCCTCAACAGACTGGCGACTTTGATTCGACCGCAAACATTCCTTTTTGACCTCACCCCTCGCATCCAGAACGGGTCAAAAGACCCATTGGAATGTAGCACGTTGTGGACCCCTGTCAGTGATGTTCTCGTGGAAATTATATTTATATATATCAGACATCAGAACATGGAAATCATCCTCAGCATGTATCGAATAAATGGTTAGAGGAATCACATATCGGAATCTTCTGTCATCCGAATTTGCTATTTCTTTTTTTCTTCTGTCAGAAACTATTCGTTTGAAGAAGATCAGAAAAATAATGAAAGGAACTGCAAAAGATGGAGAAGCAAAAACTATAGTGTAAAATTTTAACGATCAATAGACATTTCGAGAATCATCATGGCAAAGACTACATTTCGCTAAGACAGTGTGCATGATGGCAAGGAAACATCTTGAGTTATCAAACTATCAATTAAGTGATGTTTAGTCAAAGTTAGTTAAAATATTGTTTTCTTTTTATTTCCTTTGAAGCATTTTTAGTCTCTTTATCCCCCAAGTTCTGCTGAAATACTTAAAATTTTTCCTAAGTTTATGTAAATGTCTAATATTTTTTCACCCCTTTTGTGAAGGAACCCAGTTTTTTAGTTTTATTTTCCATTTCAAATAATATTTATTTTTCAATGAGCTTCATTCTCCCAAACTTACATTTTATGTGCAATTCTAGGAAACTGCAGGCAGTTTCTAGTCTTTATATTAAACGAAGTTTCGAGCATGCTAAGTTTAGATTATTGTTTTCCTACTTTTATTTAATGTATAATTATGTATTTTTGTATTTATTATTGAATTTCTTGTATATACTGAATCATGTCATTGTAAAAATTAATTTATCATATTATTTATTATGAAGTTCAAACCATGAAGAAACATATTTATTGTATAAAAGATATTGCTCATTTATTTTTTGAATTTATTCACCAAACATTTGTTGTTTAAATCATATTTTGAATTTTTTCGCCTCATTTGCACTTTCATTATTTGAATTTAAATACAAAGTCAGTTTTTAAATATTTCACTCCTTATACAGCGTTTATTTTATATAGTTCATGCTCAGTAATTTAAATTTTTTTAGGTGATTAACGTTTTAAATTTTTTTCAAAAGCAGTTGAATTTATAGTATTCATTAACATTTTATTATAAAATAAAAAAAATTAAATTCACATCAGATTTCATTTAGATATTCAGTTATTTAATGATTATCAATTTTAAAATGAGTAATGAATTGATGCATATTTCGAACTTCATATAGCTGAAATTAAGTGATGAATGATCACAGCTTTTTATCATTGTATCATAGACATATGCTTAACATGATTTTATTTGAAATATTATGTCATTTTAAATTTTTAGATGCTACAAATTTAAATACTATAGCAAAAGTTTTCTACGGATTAAACTACTAGGATAAGTGGTTTAGTAGAAATTTATCGAATAAATGCTTTTTAAGATCACTAATCTTAATTTTCGCAGTATTGCAATAATTTTTGACGATATATTTAAGATTCTAGCAGATCGATATATCCATCGTATTTATCTTATATTTATAATAACAATTTTAAGACATATTAATTAATTTATAGTTTTCTCTCATTTTATTATAAAATTATTTTATACTTTATCTCTCCATATTTAATTTACTTTTGCTTAAATTTTTGTCTACTTAGAACCAAATTGTTTCTGTCTTCAAGATATAATTAATGAAACCTTATAATTTAAAGTTACTACATAATTCTTAAAATTCTTTATTTTTCTATTTTTTATATAAAATAGTTGGTCTATGTTTTATATTTTTTTCATTTTAACGTCTTAAGTGAAAATTAAAACCTGTCGTTGCAATATTTTTAATAAGAGATGTTATGCATGTCTGAGTATCTTCCATCTGCTGCATTCCCCTGAACATCCAATATGGGCCACATGAAAGGCAAATGTAGATTAATAAATCTGGAGTCGAAAGCTGGCTACTACGAAATGCCACAGCACAGAAGTGTTTTAAACGTTCAAATCGATAGACAAACAGTTATCTATCCATTTTAGCATTTTAAACCAGAAATCAATAGCTTTTTTATGGAAACGGAATACATTAATAAATCTTTGAATTTTCATTAAAAATCAGCGTAGTCTGTTAGGGCAAAGAGGTAATTTGATTCCGTACTGTGGTTCTTTCCAAGTGGCTAGCTTTCAAAGCAGATGGCCTCTGTAAAGATATGTGTAATCTTGTAATATTCATTTTTCATACAATGTTCATGTACATAATCTATACAGGCGTACAGTCAGTTTGGCATGTGATAAATTCCATTTCTAAATACTTCTGTAATATATTATTCGTCTCCTTGAACTCTCTCTCATCTCTGAAATTTGAACGAAACATTTCTCTGTGTTCACGGACTCCACCGTCTAGTCAGAATACGAATTTCTGTTAACCATCGATTCATTTCTCTTAATGACTGGCGAACCAAACCACATGGTTGACGCCGGAAATGAGTCATCATACGGTTGTTTGGTGTTTTGAAATAAAAACAAAACGTAATTTTATGCTAAATAATATTTTTGCTCTTGATTTCTATGTACACTGAAATACGTTCTCTTAGAGGTCAGCTATTTTATGTCGAAAGCGATATTACCCACCTCAGTACAGTATCGCTCCCTAAGTAATTTTCTGACCCTGAATAAAAAATATATGATCTCTATCCTATGTAAAAAACGACTGCATTTGAATCGAAATATTAGATTCTGGAGGATTTTGCCAAACCCGCACGCTCACCACTTGCATGGTTAAAACAAGATAACAACATGGTTCAAAATCAAGCATATCGTGTTCCCTCATATGCCCATTATGCCATATACACAACCATAGAGTAGAGAAAACATTTTTTTTTCAGTTTTTAATCTTTTAAAATGCGGAAAAAATAATAAAATATAGTCATCGTGTCATTTATTTGATTAAATAAATAAATACCTTTTCATGAAGTCGTAAAAATGATTGGTATCATGATGTTGAGTATTTTGTATTGTACAGCAAGAATCGTAAAGATTTGACTAATTTCATAACGATCCATGATTCCATGCTCACTTTGTTTGTTAAGCAGATTTTTAACGACAGCTGTGTTTTTGCACTCCCCATTGAAACGATCAGGTGAGTCAATTTATTTTTCAAGAACATACGATGACTCATGTATAAGGTGAGTACAGGAGACTATTTCCTAACTGAGACTCATATTCTTAGAGAAGTAAGTAGGAGATCAGTCATTTTTTCATTTTTCACTTCTTAGACTAATGTTAATTAGGCTGAAAAAGGGGCATGTATCTGATTGACTGCTATTAGACATGGGTCGTTAAAATATTTTTTTTCCTTTCCATGCGGTCAAAATGTATTGACTTAAAAATGTATACGATATCATTAATCTTGATGTATTGCGATTCTATTGTGTCATTGCTTGTGATGTGTAATGCTAATGTAATGTAATGCAATTGGAAAAATAAACTGTTTTATTACAATATGCTACCGATGTTATGGAAGTTTCATGAAGTAAGTCAATATTTTTTGTTAACAAGATAACCGATATTTTATGACTATTTCGAAATATACGATGATTTAGAGATCTTTTCTATCACATAAACAAACGCAGTCATTAAGTCTGTGTCTTTTGATTTCCATAGAAGTCAGCCTTTTAAAGGATTTTATGGGGATGATAGTAAAATGCTATTTCTTTAAAAATAGCAAAAATAAAACTCCACTAGGTCGTTTCCATGACATCTTTCACAACATACACTTCATGCCTGCATGAGTTTTTGTGACAGTTTATTAAAGTAGAATATAAAATAGTACGTACATAAAAAAAGAAATGAAAAAAAGAATGAAAAAAAAAAGAAATGAAATATTGAATAAACTAAAATGCAGTGTATAAATTTTCTCAAATACACTTTAAAAATTAAAATATCCTAATTTTTAAAAAGAGCAAACGAATGCAAAGCTGGAACCGAACAAATATTGAGGTAAGAATAGACATTTTACAGCAATAGAGGACTATAAAGCGAGGTAAGAATGAAAAATATTTACAATCTAAGCCAAGTCTAAAAATTATTTATAAAGAGAAAAGAAGGTATTAGATTTCTTTTTTTGAGAAATATTTCTAAAATACAATTCGTTGAATTCGTTATATTAAGAGCTAATTCGCATGGACTTACATTAGTAAATATTGATGACTTCTGAGATGGATCAAATAGTTAAATTTTCGCAGTTACAGATTTTATAAAAAATGTTCTTAAAAATAAATTAAAAAGTAAAAAACAAATCTAAGCAATAAAATATAATAGTTCATTAATGTATATAAATATAAACTGTTGGTATTGTCATATCTTAAAGTCCCCAAAAAATTAAAACAGAAAATTTCAAACCAAAATTGTTTATACGCTACATATGTATGTAAAGATAAGAAAATTGGACTTTTAATTATTTTTCACTACTCCACTGAAATTGCACATTCCTTTTTATTACCACACATTCAGAAATCTTATCAAAACCATTCCACTTACGGCTTAAAATTAATTTCCTTTATTTCAGATTTGTGAAAACAATAAAAAATAGATGGATTTTTGAAGATTTCTTAGAACTATTGAATAATAGAAAAAAATGTAAAAAATGTGAGCATTTGTTTAATATAATAATTTAAGAGAAGCAACATGAAACCATTAATTTTTTTATTTTTAATATGCGTGATAATAATGATAAAAATAGCGACTATAATTTATATAACTTTTATCACTTAGCAAAATAGTTATGACACACATGAATGAAAATGAACAAATGAATGCAGACTGAACCTGAATGAAAATG